>VZUI01049097.1:0-134816 GCA_013401135.1 Cettia cetti | reverse complement strand
AGATACAGAAACTCAATATACAGCACAAACAGAATCGACGATTGGGGATACAAACATCATAAAGTCACCCTAGGACACATGCCAGCTCAAACTTATGGCATATGAGTTCTTTCCTGCTAGCCAAATTTTTAGTGGTGGAAAATTCTGGAGAAAAAAAAAATAAAGCAATAAATATTCATATTCTTTAACCTTTAACAGATTTAAATGGAGTTGTTCTGTCAGGAGCAACAACTTGCATCTACTTTACGTCAATATCATTGTGACAGGAGCAATGTAACTTTTAAACAAATAAAAAAAAAAATGTATACTCTGGCTATATTTCCTAATCACTGATTAAGGAATTCTCTGAATAGCTTTTTGTTCTGGACTGACCATTGCCTGATGGCTAATCCTGCACCAATAAATATAATCTAGTGCTTTATGATCAAGAATTTTATTGCCAGATGTCAGGAATGCAGTGGACAATTACATCACATTATAAATATGAGGCTTTATCCAACACAATTAAAATTAATGAGTTTTTTATTGCCTGAAATTTGCTGGAATCAAGGACATAATTAAAAGATATGGTTGCACTTTTAAGCCCAATCTATGCATTTGTGAGCGCCCTATTCGCAATATGTAATAATAGTGTGACTGTCTTGTACATAAAAAGATCAGTATGTGGGTAGTTTTCACTGGAAAAAAAGAGTTGTTTTCAATAGTTGGGTTTTGTTTATTTAAAAACAGATAATTTCTATTATTGTGATCCAGTAAAATGCTAAAATGGCTTTACTAAGGTAATCAAGATCAATGTGTCCTTAGAATTAATAATATTTATTTTACAATTGATACATCAGTCAAATATTGGTCAAGTGGAAATCATACTTTTTCCTCCACTGTGATTCTAAGGGGAAAATATTTATTTTACCAGTTTCCTTAAAAGAAAACTTTAGCACATGTTTAAAGTTGCTTTAAATTACACAAATTGCTAGAACTCCTACATTCTCCCTTTCCATCCTTTAGTGCCACAGAATGTTTGCTAGCATGGCATAGAAGAAGGAATTGTGAATTTTATAGCACAGCAAACAAGTGATTGTTTGTCCTGCTGAGTGTTAGTTCTGACCCAGGTAGCAGTGTTTTATAGTCTGAAGATCAAAGTGCAGCTTACCCATCAAAATCACATTCCAGCTTTGTTTATTACTCTCTTAACCTTTCATCTGTGCTTTACACAGTACTGAGAAATACATATATAAAAAAATGTTCAGAAAGCCCAGTTTTGGTGAGTCATCTTTACTTCTTTACATATCATAGTATAACAAGTTTTTTGCTCTTCTTAAAACTCTTCCATCTTTAAAACTACTATAATATTCCTTCTGAGAAATGAGTGACTTAATATACAAAACACATTTTCAGCTTTCAGGAAAAGTACTTCAACTTGTTTGATTCACCTTGGAAATACTGTTGTTTAAAGGGTCAATAATATTGAAAGGCTCCATGAAATAATAAGGTTTGCCACTAACATTGGGTAATTTCTTTTTGTAGTATTTTAGAACTAATATTTTTTGGGGGGAATTTTTTCTTAAGGAGATGCAGAAAATAATATCACATGTATGTAAACACTCTCAAGGGAAAACAAACCCATTTATCAGTTGTATTCTTACAGAGAAATCCCCAAAGATCTCTCTAAAACAGACTTCTGGGTTCTGCAAGTTGTTAAGCACAGGATATTTAACCTCCTTTTTTCAACTGCTTCATTCCAAAGCATTTCACTACTTGGATTTACTGAGAAGCTGCTCTTAAAAGTACCTTCAATCTGCTTTATTCATGTCAATTGCAGCAAGCTATTGGCTGTAATTGGCAATTTAATTTTTTTTTTCCTTTTTGCTGCTTTTAATGTATGATCAGCCTCCAAAAAGTAAGGTTTTAGAATTTTACTAATGTACCTAAAGCAATGCATTCATCTGTAGCACAGGTAAATTTTACCTAAGAAATTGGTCTTTATCAACATGTGATTTTTCAATATGCATTAAGGGATGTGAAAAAATATGTCCTCAGGAATTGCCAAATTGTCTGGAAAAGGAATAGTGAAATGAGTGACAGCACAGAAGAAACACCCTGACATGACAAAGACAAAGAAAAAACCCCAGGATGCCAGTGGCTGGGGCTAAACCTGAATAAATGGAACCAAACTAAAACAAGCCAATACCCAGCTTACACTGGATCCTTTCCTAAGAGGAAAAAACGACAGAGAAGGGAGAGAAAATGTAATCTTCCACTGTGTTATAACTTGCAGGTAATCTTTAGGATTCCCTAAAATCAGGAGCTCGGTTCCCAAAAACCCAAATTCCAGCAGAGAAAGCTACATCATCAATAAGATTTGCATGATCTAACCTGTGACCATTTGATTCTTTATCCACCTCCACCCCTGCTCAATTCCTGGGTGATGCTACAGTAAGGGCAGGGTTTACCAACAGGCCTGGAAAGGCTTAGGTGTGAAAAAGTTTCTGCTCCTCTGCTCTGGACATAAGCCTGGTTTAGTTTTCAGGAGACAGATCATTATCTCTCACTGCCAGGCTGTCAAAACAAAGCCAGCTTTCTCCACTGGGATGGTAGAATAAGTAATCCCTCCTGTGCCCATGAGCTACAGGCTGAAATCCTAGCACATGTGAGTAGATGATACATCTACTGGTGTCAAAGAAAGGTAGTAGTGTGGTTATTGCTTTGCAGAAAAGCTCTTTTTTGCCTATGACAACTATAATGGGCTAATTCATTTTCAGGCGAGCCTAGACTATTCAGAGAAAAGGTTTACAAAGATAATCAGGTGTTAAAAGATCAGGTACATGTCTAGAGAATAATTCATCTGCTCCCTCACACTACTCAGGACCTGCTGCTCTGCCTTCAGATCACAGAATCACAGCCTTAGGGTGGCTGGGAGCTGTGGAGACCTCAGCTCATCACCTCCCCTGCTGGACCAGCAAACCAGGTTACTCAGGTCTGTGTCCAGGTAGGGTTTGAACATCTCAATGCACTGGAGGCTCCCCAACCTCTCTGGGCAACCTGATTCAACATCTGAACACACTCAGAACAAACTAGGTTTTTATTTTTGGACTTTCCTCTATACTTGGTACACACTGCCACTTGTCCCTTTGCTGGATGCCACCATGAGTCTGAGCTTGTTAATTTAAATCTTCCTCATTCTTCCTAAATTCACATTGAAGCCAGTAAAAGCCACAGCCCTTCACATGCTTGTTTTAATTTCCTTTGGCTTTTTCCTTTGGCTGCTTGGCAGGGAGAAGTTAAGAACCAGACTCTGAATGTTTCTGCTGGGTTCTGCAACTTTGCAGGATGGCTTCAACAACAACAAACTGTTAGCACACATTGATCATCACAAGTAATTTTGTTTCTTACAGTGAGATTGATTACCTTTACCTAAATCATAGAGATCTTCTGGCACAAAACACTGAGAAACTACAGTGAATGTGATGGGGAAAGCTTTTAAAGGACTAAAAAGTTTTAGCAGCAGCAAACTAAGAGCTCATGTAAATGAGAAGTACAAATTCATGACAAAAGTTCTCATCTGTACAGTCACACAAAGGAATGTATCTATTTCCATCATTCAAATGCCAGCATTCAGTCATTAATAGGGAAATAAACCCTCTTGGGCTCATTTTTCAAAGTTATTTTCTTGGAGTGTTGTAAGGGAACCATATAAAAGCAGAGCAGGACTCACATGCTCTGAATGCAATATTCAGAATTCATTCAGAGACTTTCTGGAATGCTGCAGACTTCAGGAGTGGTGAGCCACAGAGGTGCTTACAAGAATGGGAGCAAGAGAGAGAAACAAACACATGGAACCAGTTTTCTTTGGTGCTCAAGGCAGCAGAATGCAAACCTGCACCTCCTTCAGAGACACTGCACCAGGCTGTTCTCCTATAGATGCAAACCTTTGTAGGCACAAACACAATTTCCTGTCTGTGCTTGGTCCTGGTAAAAAGAGATCAGGTTCTAGTTGATGGTTCCTGATAACAGCTTCTCACCTCCATCTTGCAAGAGGACCTGTTCTATGAAAGCCTGGAACTGGATCTGGTTGCAAGACAACATTGTCTGCAAGAGAAGAGCTTTTTCCAATGTTTTTAAGATGATTCAGACTTTTTTCTAACCTTCAGCTGCATCTTTGATACACTATAGCCAAGAAATTATATTTTTGTTCGTATTTTGCACATCTCAAGGAAAAAAAGGTTAAAACTGAGAATTTATTCTTCAAAATACTTCTTCAATATTACCAGTTCCACTACACCTACTGAATACACTCCTGTTTGTAAATTTGTTTGTACACAGCACTTTCAAAAGAAACCTATCAGCAAGAACATCTGCTGCCATGACTGAATTTGAACCAGAGATCAAAACACTACTTATGAAATATTTATAAAAAGAAACCAGCCAACAACTCTATAGAATTTTCAAAAGATAAAAAAGCAACATTATGCTCTTATGAGGGGGAAAGGAAATGTGTGCATTGTTTTAAAGCCATTTGAGGATGGAACCTTAAATTTGAAATTGTGATTAATGTTTCTACAGCATCTATCTAGAAAAACTGCAAAGATGAAATTCAGGCACTACCACAGATGTTGAACGTTATGGTTGCTGGAAAATGCAGGTAATATCTTGTATTTCTCCATAATATTTTTAAAGCACATCTTCAGCTGGAGGGAACCCACATTAGAAAAGCTCTGTGCAGGCAAGAGAGCTGTCAAGTGATTTCCTTGTTATCAGAAAGAAAATAAATGAAATGGTGAGTACATTTCCATTTTAAGTTATTTTTAAAAGTAATTCAAGAACCTAATGATAATGCAAATCTGAACAGTGTGTATCCACACAGCTATCAGGTACAACAACAGGAGAAACCCAACAATGAAAGGGGCTTTGAGCTTTGAACACACAGGATGTGCAAGCCCATGAAGTATCAAAAGGGAAAATTTTAAGTAATAGAACCATAGAACAGTTTGGGTTGGAAGGAACCTTAAATATCTTAAAGTTCCACTCCCTGCCATGGAAAGGGACACCTTCCACTGCCCCAGGTTGCTCCAAGCCCTGTCCAACTTGTCCATGGACACTTCCAGGGATGGGGCAGCCAGAGCTTCTCTGGGCACCCTGTGCCAGGCCCTCAGCACCCTCACAGGGGAGAATTTTTTCTTATATCTGATAGAAACCTCCTCTCAGTTTGAAGCCATTCCCCCTTGTTCTCTCATTCCAGGCCCTTGTAAAAATTCCCTCTCCATTTTTTAGCTCCTTCAGGTGCTGGGAGGCCACAATTAGGTCACTCTGAAGGCATCAGAGCTGTAGGTTGAAGAAACCCAATTCTCTCATTCTTTCCCCATAGGAAAGATAAATGATCAGAAAAAAAATGGTGGAAAGAAAGTTAATATTCCTTTTAATGTGAACATCTCCCTTTCAGTCCACCCTAATTTAGCCATCCTTGTTAAGAACTGTATAATGGCAAAAGGAAAATATTTAGAGAACATTTTTTCAAGAGGCAGGTAATAATGAATTGAGCAATTACAACATCCCCAGGGTGCTCAGGAGTGCATTCCACAGGGTCATTAATATGGTTCATGGGAAGCTGAAAGCACCTGGCCTTTGTCCTCACAGAACACTGGGATCCCAGTGAAGGACAGCCCCTGGTGTCACCAATCCAGCAAAGCCTCTCAGAAGAAATGCAAACCCATCTCCAGTGAGACACAGCATTTGTCTGGAGCTGAAAAGAAAACTTCAGTCAGAGGAGCAAGTCAATTAATGTGCAGTAAACTTCAACAACAAGGAGAGGTGGGAACAAACATTTTGGGAAGAAATTCATTTCCCTGTGCGTGTCCTGTTGGAATCAGTGAGATGAACCAGTAAGTGCTCACCAAACTCATGGGATGTTGGAACCTAAGTAAGCAAAACAGCTTAGGGATGTGTTTGCCTAATCTTTTTGAAATTATTTGGAGCTAAAAGGTGCTCTGCCTCCTTCCTTTTAATATTCTGTGCTTCTGTACTGAACAATTCACTCTTCAGTGGTAAAAGAAATAGTAAAGAAATTTGTCAGCCTACCTAATGGCAATTTAAGATCCCTCAACCAAAATCCTGGTGGAAAGCCTTGAGAAAATGAACAAATTATAATGAGTAAGGGAGATTTCATAAAAACAAACATCCAAGAGCTGAAAAAAAACCCCTGCAAAAATTATTTTTAAAATCAGTAGAATTCTTGAATGTGTAGTGAGTCTCCCATACAAAGACTGCTCAACTCTCTTTCATTAAGATCTTGAAAAAATAGTGAAAAATTACTGCAGAACAATGAAAAATGCCAATAAGATTTATTTCCCAAGCAACAAACCCCCTGAAACCTGGACATAGTTCAAATTCTTAATTAAAGTGTATAAGTGATTTTTCCTTTCTCAAAAATATTTTTAGCTTGCAACATACACAACACAAGATATATTCAAAATACTTTTATAAATGTATTAGTATCTAGTATTTATATTTGCTGGAAGGCAATTTTCATACTTTGCTTAACAAGGGATATCAACCAACATACAACATTTCCTCTGGCCTTTACAGAGACTTCACGCAGCAGTTTTTCATGCAAAAATGTATTCAAATGCAGTTGTTGCCAAAATAATATTTATTTACCACTACTTCCAGGGATATAAGAAATCGGTGTATCAAACAATGCAGTCCTCTATATGTTCTCCATTAGAAGGTAATGCAAATTGCAACATTTTTACTGTAGTAATTTCTAGGTTGGCTGAGGCAGGCATTTACACATCGATGTCACATTAAATAGAAGAAAAAATTTAGGACTCTCTCTTGACAGTACTGCTGCCAAAAGAGTTTTGTACCTCTAGATCTATTGTTCACATTACTCTTTTTAACCATTAAAAAGTGCTGCTACAACTTTAAAATACAGATCTTGTTCAACTGACTTAAAAATATCATGAGGTACTACATCAAGGAAGTATCAGAATAATATTTGAGCTAGTACCCATATATGTAAACTAATTTGCACACCAAAAAAAGACATAAAATGAGGAATTTTATGCAATTGAAATGTGTGAAAAATGAGAGCAATATTTGCAATGGAAATCCCTGTCAAGTTACCTATTGCTTCCAAAGCCCCACAGTACACAGAAGCGCTTAATTTAAGCTTCAGAAAACTATTTTAATATATGTAATTAAATGCTGTCAACTGGGAATTTAGAAATATTCTATCCACTTGTCCTACTACTTCTGTCGTAAATGTTGAAAGAATTCTCATTCACCTTTTTTTTTGGGCTTGAATTACAACTGCATAAAACTCAGGAGTGCAGAGCTCCCAAGCCACCAAGGCTGGCTACAGACCTGACTTAACTGCTGAGCTGCAGAGAATTTCTTAATGTCTTCCTGCTTGGGTTGAAAAACAGAATATTGGGAACTCAGAGGACTATTTCTGTGTGAGAATGCTCTGCATTTATCTCCACCTCTTGCCTTGCAGTCAGACAGATCCTTTCCTGGGAAGTCTGGCATCCTGGCAAAGGCAGAGCAGCCTAAATTCTGTGTGCTCCTAAGGATGGGGACAAATCTGGCTCCCCAAGAAGTCTCCCATCCCATCATAAGAACATCAAAGGCTTAGGACAGTTTATAGTGTAAAATACAGGTACTATTTTACAGCTGGAACATTAAGGATACATTAGATGAAAGGTTTTGCATGGGGTTCAGTGATGGCGCAAAATTTGGTCAGATACTACTTGGAGAAAAGTGAAGGTAGCTACACATAGCTAGGTGATAAAAATTACAAATATCATGTAGGATGATAGGGTCAAAGAATTTGACTTTTTTTTTTTTTCTGAGGCAGTAAGGTATTTATAACTTGTCTTCAGTGAGCTGTTTTTCCTTCCTATTTTGCAAATATTATCATGCTGAAGTTTATTCTGCTCTCAAAGATAAATCTGCTATTTAGAAAAACTGGGATACTTTTATTATATGATTAAATATTGATGAAGGAAATTTATCTTGCCAGAAAGTAATTTTTCTTGACAAAAATGACATAAACTGCTCTTATGCCAAAATGAATAGTTTTAAAGTTAGTTATTTGTTATTTTTGTGTTTACCAAAAAAGAAGTCGAGTGAAAAACATCAGAATAAACAGGTTATTTAAAATGTACCTGTACCAAGATAGAAACCTATTCAATGGCAAATAAAATTATGCCTTTGTGCCCTAAAAAATAGAGAAGCTGGTGTGTGTATGCTTCTACACAAGTAGGTGGATAATGTCAATTGGCTGTGCTAGAAAAAGCACAAATAGAAAAGAAATGGTTCATTTTAAGAGTGCACTACTTATTCAGGGTTCCCATTTCACAAATATCTTGCCTGCTGTGCTTTGCAGTTGACCCTTTAAAGATCTCTAGTCAATAACCCATTGTTTACCTCACATCCATTTTGTCATTTCGGTGGTACCGACCCAAGTGTGGAAATCCTCATTTCTCTGCTCCACTGCATACCCCACCTCCCTTTGGCTGGCATTAAGTCACAAAAACCCCTCACTAATTTATCATTAATTACAGCAGGTCTGAGATTTGAATGCTAATTCTATTAATGGACCCATGAAATTAGGACACTGCAAATCCAGATGAGCCGAGCTTGGGCCTCCTGCGAGCTGGGCTGCCCCGGGGTTACCTGCTCTATTAAATAAGAATTGTTTCATACATTTTTAGAATTCTAAGGATGTGTAAATCAGCCCTTGTGAAGTACAGCACCAGGGGGAATAGATAACTGCAGTACTCTATCTTAACTCCTTCTCTTTATCTGGAATCAAATTCATTTGGAGGGCTTCATACCAAGACTCTGTGATGCCCCAGGCTAAGGTGGGATCAGATCAGGCCTTCTGGACACCTTCTCTACTGTTTAATCCTAACATATTAAAATTTCATTTATATCTAAAGGAAAACTGTTATGAAGCTGCAAGGGGTCCCTAAAAGTATTTATAGATTAACATTCCCTGCATGTCCTTCCACTTCAGAAAACTTTAATGACTTTTGACTGAACATTTTGATGTGTTTTGCTACTAATTTTCCATCTTTATTTTCAATGTAATGTACTTTTAATTAGGCAATAATATATAATCTTCTGCTCATCTATCACTTTTACTCAAACATCTTAGGAAATGGATAATAGAAGAAAGGCTCATCAGAGACCCTTTAGAGGTGCAGCAAAGCTGGAATAAAATGCCATCTCTTGACAGTACCTTTAAGGTTTCATAAAAAGATAATGGATGTGCTTGTCACCAAAGCTAATGATCAAACATTTTCCCATTTTTACTGGATATTAAATTGTGAACTATAAAAGAAAACCCCACAGTCTAAGCAATGGAGGGGAAAGAGTCTTTGTACATTTTTGACATCCTTTGATAGCTAACTAACATAAACCTTCTTATTGCTCTGTTACTTTCACTGAATAGCCACTATGCCATGAGATGCTTACTTCTACTGAAATGAAAAGGCTTCTTTTCAGGAGACACAACTCTCCAGGTTGCAGAATAAGAACATAACAGGCTAGATTTGCAAAAATACTTAAGTGAAACAAAACACTAGTTCATCACAATATCTTTATAAAGTTGACCAAAGCTTTTTAATTTCACATGAAGCAATTTTTGAAAGTGCTAGATTTTATACACTGTTTTGAATCATATTTTAATCCTCTTTTTAAATATTTTCAGTAGTGTTACCATGCTGTCAAAATAAAAAGAAGAACAAGGCAGTAAAAAAACCCATCCAAACTATGTGATGGAGACAATACAGAGGAAATCATTACCAAAATTAGGGTAAATCAGATTAACAAATTTAACAAATCAGAGTAACAGTGAAGAAAGTAGATCTAGTTTGAAAGCTTTAAATGGCATGTTATTCTATTTAAAAAGAGAAAAGTATTAAAATAAAGCAAGACAGTACCTTCTAGTCAATCCCAATGGAATTAGACTCCTGAAATAGGTAGGTACTTCCAAGTTCCTCTGAAGCAGATTTCATTATAATATATTCTCATCTCTGTGACCTGCAAATACTCAGCTGATAATTCCTCATGCCATGAAATGTTCACCAGGCTACATCCTGGAACTGCCATAGTTCTGATGCACATGAACTTGCTCACAAAGGAAAGGTTGTGCTTTATCTTTTTGGCATGTTGGGAATGTGTAGTTCCTTGTTGAGAGCAGGATGGATGAAGGCACAAATTGTGGGCTTGGCACGAGTTGCCCAACACTTCTTGCAGGGCTGTGTCCTTGTATTTCATGTGCCTTTGGGCCAGTGAGAGATTGCAGGTTGGCATCATTCAGCAAATGCCTGTTCAAACCTGAGGTATTTTCCTCATGTATCCAGACACACAGCAACAAAACTTTTTATGGCATAATAAGACTCATTCTCTATCACTAATTTATCCATAAAGCTCCAACAGTCACTAAAAAAGTTAAGAAAGGGCTTTTGTGACAGTATTTTTTGTTTTGTTCTGTTTTCTGTCACTAATGTGTGTTTTATTTGGTGTGAATGCTGCAGCCCAGAACAGCTGGCTAACACAACACACTACTGAAAAATGGAATTTTGGGCTGGAAGACAAAACAGACTTCTAAGAACAGCTCTTCTCAGAAGCAGTTCTGTGCAAGAGAAGCAAGTACTGAATTTCCAGTACCCTCATTCTTCATCACATCACTTCTGATAATGGGCAACCAGCCTCTGCCACAAGGGGATGCCCTGCACTGAAGAAACCCATTGATTTCAGTGCAGTTATTTGGGAAATAATGTACTGGGTTATCAGAGCTTTCAGTCTGCTGCAGTGACTTGACTTGCAGCATTAAAAGTACCAACTGGAAAAAAAATAAAAATGAAGTGGTGGAACACCTGGATAAGTGTTTTCTATTCAGTAATCCCAGACAATATTCTCAAACCAGAGAGTGCCAGTACAAATGCAAGACTTAATGACAGTAATAGTTCCTATGCCCTCCTCAAAAGGGAAAATTTCATACAGTTAACGAAGCCATAAGCAATCTCACTCAGGGGTATGCTGCCATTTTGACATGAATTTTGGTCTAAAAGTTCAGGATGTTTGCCTCCCCAAGGCAGACATTATCAGAATGCCTAACAGAAAATACAAAATACAGACCATTTTTCCTTTTTATTTATTACCACCTTTGACCCAGACTGTTGGGATGACAATTTTACTGTTTCTGTAGGGACAACCATTGCCTCTTAATGAGGAAAAAATGGGACTTAAAGCAGTGCTCAAACTAGAGATTTCTCTGAGTCATTATTACTTCCCCTTGTTCAGTTTGTAAAATTCAATGCGAATTTTTTTTCTATTAAAGTTCTAATAAAGTCCTATATGTCTTAAAGATAACAAAGAGCAAAGAGTATAAATTAATAAAATGAAGAAACAAATTCCCAGTTAGCATAAACCAGCTCTCTCCTTTCTCTCCACTATTGAAATTGAAAGCAGTAGTAGCCAACGGTGACCCAAAGCATTCTCCTTCTCTAAATAAACCTTTCATAAGAAAGAACACAGAAAACAGCACTGGCAGTATTAAATCTGTCCATCATGATCTTTTCTGGATGTTGAATAGACTCCTTTTATAAATCTTTTCCATTTTCTTAATGAAAATTAAATAAAATGCTCCTGCATTTTACCAGGTGGATATATATTGAGTAAACATATGACATCTGCTATCAGCTGAGTTTAAAATCCAAACTTGTATTCATTTCCATCCTTTCCCAAAAAGGAGCCATAAAAATATATCTGCACTATCCTTCAAGGCTATTAGAGTGCTTCTGCAGTATTCCTGCTTGGTGAAATTGCTTGCACAAGACTTGCATTCAGAAAGAATCTAAAGAAGACATAGTGTGTTTCCAATGGCTTCTTATTCAATAGTCCCCAATTTCCCAGGGCAAAGAGTTCTCTTTTCCATCATCTTCATCTAAGGACAGTTTCTAACAGACTTTCATTCTCAGTCTTGTTTCAAAGACAAAATTGGGCCAGGGAACTCACCAGGGCTTTGGGGTTTTGTTGGATTGTTTGGCTAGTGTATTTTGGTTTTGTGGGTTTTTTTGGTTGTTTTTTTTTTTTTTTAATTTATTTTATTTTTATTTTAGATGCTCCATCATTCTTTAATTATTATTGTTTTCTCTTTACCAAATGGATTTCACTTTTAAGCACTTTCTAAAATCTTATTTAGAAGTAAATCTTGCATCTCCACAAAACGCAGCTCCTCAAGGAGATTAGTCCATAAAACAAAGGATCTTTCAACTCAGAATAAACAGCAAAATAATCTGAACTGCATCAAAAGCTGTCTACTGTGGACTTAATAGTAATTCTGTGAGGAACCCAATATTAAAACACATCCCCAGTCCTATCACGGTTGTTCTGGAAGAAAATGTTACTCTTTCAACTCTAAACATTTATTGAATGGTAATGATTTATCAGCGTATTTATTTAAGAAAAGTCAACATCTTGGTGGAACAATGGCAGATAACTCACAGAGATCACCTATATAAGGACAAATATCCCCAAAATCTGAAACGAGAAGCCAGACCAATAAAGGTCACATGAAAGAGAGAAGACAGATCTTATTTTGTCCCTACATTTTCTCATGTGACTAATAATTTCTAAAATTTTCCTTCTGCCTGTAAAGCCAGGTGTTTCACACAGTGATGAAGGGATATCCAAGTATCCCACAGGCACCAGTCAGTAGAGCTGGACCTCTCACCTCGTGGGATATGATCAGGTAAGGGAAGCCGAGAATTTGTTCCCTATGCTTTTGTAAATCCATATCTTAATGTGACTGCAAAGGGTAACATTGTGCTGGAACAAGGAGGAACAAGAGTTCCAAAATATCAGAGTTAACATCTGATATCTACTATGATTATGCACAGTCCTACTTTGACTAATCTGTAGATTAGAAAACAAGGAAAAGCAGGAAAAATTTAAACTGTTCTAAGAGAAATTAATTTTCTGCTTTAAATTTCTAAGATAAATTTAAATTTCTGATTGTTGCCCTGTTCCTGCACTCCCTATTTAATCCTACATCGTCACTATTTATTGAATACATGACAGATAGTCATTGCACCAAATGCAATAGATGTGTATGACTTCTACATAAACAGCATTGCTTTTACTTAGAAAACCTTGCAAAACTTTTACGAGGTTTGCAGAAAGTAGCATCAAGTATTCATTCCAATCACTGCATTCTGCTGTGAATTTTAGAGGTTTTACTGTAATAGGTCCCACTTAAAATAAAATCAGCTCTTTGACCCTTGAAGCTCATTAAAGACTATGAAGCCCAAAGAATCACCAAGACATGAACAAAAATGAAATCCTCCTAAGCTCAGTGAGATGTTAGCTGTAGGTTACCTCAGGGATCAGTGTTAATTTACAAGTGGAAAAACCATTAGCATCAACAAAGGTGTATTATTTTTTCATCTTTCAAGCAACCAGCCTTTTTAAACACTGCAATTACTAACGGCTTAGGAATCAGAATAAATAATACACAAAAAGAAACAGCTCTTTCAGAAAATAGATACTTTCTTTTATACTGGCATATAATACAGAGAAATATTGTTTGAGACATCAAAGACAGGCACTGGTGTCAGACTGAAATGTTGATTAGAGGCAAAGGTAACAGATTATTAACTGCTGTACTAATATGTGTCCAGGACTTGGAGGCATCACATAATTGGAAAACAGGAGGAAGAAAACCATCCAAAATACCAGAACTTCCTTACTTAAAGTGCAACATCACAAATGAAACCTCCAGTACCAAGGAAATAAATACAGACAATAATTGTTATGATGTCTCTGGAAATTATTCAGTAAAACACAATCACAGTAGACTAAATTTCAAAATCTAAAGTCAAAATCCATTTCCTCCTCCTGAAATTAGGATGTCAAATTTTTAACAAAAATGGAACTGTTGGAAGTCAATTACCCAGATAAGCAAAGCAGAACTGATGCTCTTGGGGACTGTGCTAACCAAATTCAAAACACCAAGAACAGAGCAATGACAAACAAAAACCAACAAGCCAAAAGTAAAGCAGAGTAGCAGACATTTGATAATAAAATTGACTGGTATTCAGAATAAATACTCTGCTGTGAGTGACCCTTGGCCTCTCACACCCTTTCAGACATTTCAGGGTGAACCTTACACCTATGTAAGTATCCTGAAGTTACTCTTCTGATCTCTTTCTGATTATATCCCCGCATCCAACTCCTGCTTTCAGCAGCCTTAGCATGCAATATTTTGGTAGAATATTCAGAGAAATCCCTTAACAATCATATTGTCTCAAGAGCTGGTGGACTTTATCATGCATGTGACTACATTGAGAAAAGAGCAGAGCAATTTTTTTTCCATAAATACAAGGTACCAGAGGGAGACCCCCCCCACCTCTACCAACAGCATGAGCACCTTCTACTGAATGTATTTGAAACAATCAAAGGTAACTCTTTCATTCTCTAATTCATTACCTGGAAAAGAACTACTGGAGGTACTTGAACAACACCCATACCACTTTTCAAAACCACAATGAAGCTCAAAACAAGCAGGTAAAAAAATGTTTTCATAACATCCTTCACTTCTTCCAAGCATGAAAAAAATCGTGGTACTTATAAATTAATCTCTTTCATTCCAATAGCAAACCCTATCCTCTATGGCTTAAATTTTGGTTTTTTTTAAATTAATTTACCTGTCTATGAATTAAAGCATCAGTGTTATTCACAGAAAAAGAAAACAAAACA
The DNA here is from genome assembly GCA_013401135.1 of Cettia cetti. NCBI lineage: Eukaryota > Metazoa > Chordata > Aves > Passeriformes > Sylviidae > Cettia > Cettia cetti. Next base: position 120,050 of record VZUI01049097.1, on the reverse strand, counting down.
AAACAAAAAGAAAAAAAAAAGGAAAAAAAAAAAAAGAAAAAAATAAACTCTTCTGCCTGGACAGCTCAGCAACGGGAATAGCTGTTTCATGCACCATGACAGCAGGCTCTTCCAGAAAATACCTGCAATATCTTTATATCTCATTCCCCAGAATACAAACCTTATATTTGACAAAGAAAATTTAAAAATACTTGTTGTCGCTCTTCTGCCTTTTTTTTTTTTTTTTTAAGTACATTCTCACACATCATATGAATTGCATTGCAGATAGCAGGGATTAGTGGAAAGCTGAAAGCTTCTTACCAAGTACCCCAAGGCGATAGTTGACTGTGATGACTATCACATTCCCATAACTTGCTAGAACACTGCCATCATATAAATTTCCAGTGCCTTCCATGTAGGACCCTCCGTGAATATACACCATCACAGGCTTGGGTCCCCCACTGTCCCGAATGTCTGGAAAAAATATTAAGACACATTTTATCTCAAGAAAGCACCAAAGAAGATACATGCAATTTTTTTTGTTTTTAATTTTTTTTTTTTTAGTGAGGTTATTTTTTCTCGAAGTGTTTCTCAAGCAACGTCTTTTACATAAGGAAATGGGCAGGTGGGCACAAGTGTTTCTTTGTGGCTTGCTCGTAACTAAAACTCCTGTTTTTGAAACGCTCTGAGAAGCAGAAAGGAACTGAAAATGGTAACACATTTGCTCAAAAGGAGTGAGGCATTGCTCTGATTGTGACCCTGATGAATTGGGTGTCTTCTATTTAATGTCTACTAACATAGGAGTGAGCTCATTTTGGCTGAACACTTCTGAAAGCTCAGTGCAACTTTCTGTTCACTTAGCTAAAGGAAATCCAACATATTAAGGTAAACAAGATCCCTGCTCTTACAGAAAACTCCCACTAATTTGTAAAAGGGCTGTTCAAGCAGCTGCCTTTGGATGGGTCTGAAGTTTGAGTTCAAAAGTACTTGAAAGTTGTTTAGCACTTAGACCTTGAATTAAGATTATTGATGACTTGGGTAGCCTGAAGGTTAAGATGCATGGGTACTTCTTTAGTTTCCTAAATCATGAAAAGGACGGAATACTGGGAAAAAAAAAAATCACTGCCTGGAACAATACTGAAAAATTCCCACCCTGTATTCAAAAGAATTACAATATTCTCAAAGTGACATCAAAGGCAGGGAACAGTTTTAAAATGTTAGAAGCTCTGCCATTCTCTCCGACAACAAAATTAGATATTGTCATACTGTTTTGAGTTTTGATTTAGGTATCCCTCCACCCCCAAACAGTCCTATTTGCAAATGGATGCATCTACTCAGAATAAAACTTTGAATATATGAACAGTGCTAGTCTTCTTGAGGAGAATTGTTCCTGAGTACTGATTCAAAACAGTTAATATGGCCTGATATGTTTTTAAAAGTTGAGGGGTTTTCTGTTGGACGGGAAATAAATCAGCTTAGGTGTAAATTTAAACTATTATGTCTGATTAAATTGCATTTTGTTCTGATTTACTGGGCAAGCCTCTTCCACCACCCAAATCATGATAGGCCATAATATTCCCTCAAAATCAAGAAAGACGCAAGCAAGAGAGCATAGGAAAATTTCCCACTGAGGAACTGTTCTGAATATTCTAATTCAAAACCACTTTTTTTGTCATTATGACAGTATTCAAGTGACTTCTCTGATTGCTTCCTTCAGGGTTTGAAGGAACCTCAGATGTATTGTTTATTCCTTTGATTTGGAAGGATCTTAGTTAAAAAGCTTTCAAGGGAGCTCTCTGCAGAACTGTTGGAATTATTTCTGAAGGGATGTAAGGAGTAGGTGGGGCAGTTTCATTAAAACCCTTCTTTTGCAATTCACTGAAAAAATCAGCACAGATGTTTCTGTTTATCAAAAACCAACTGCTACTATTATTTTGATATTGTTTCTGATTTGAAGATAATGCCAGAACAGTCAAGATCAGAAATTGGAGCTTCAATATTGCAAGTACGAGAACAATCACTTATTCAAGACCAAAAAGGTGATGAAAGGTTGTGCGTGAAATTGCTTGTATTGCTCTCCTTGATTGAGCCTTTACTGAGGGCTTTCAAACGTGCAACTTTCAGAGTGTAAAGCAACAGAGATTATTTATCTTCATTGTCCATAGGGTGGGGTTATGAGAGTCTCAGGTTTAAAATCTACACTGAAGAAAAAGTCTTTTCAAATTCATATACTGTTTCCAGTAGATGCTTTGTTCTTAGTCTATGCTGCCTTTTTTTTTTTTTTTTTTGCTACAAATATGGAAGCAATAATTAATTATTAATCTGAAATCACTGTGTGACTGTTCCCAGCAGAAATTGTACACAGTTAATTGTATGCTTGATGGTAACACAGGGGGAGACTGTCTCAGAATTCCTCTTTAATTAAAATTACATAGAATTACAGAGCACCAACTGTGAACAGCAATGAAATGTTGGTAGCACTGGCCTGTATATCTGGAAAATAATATTGGAATATTTAGAAAAGAATGGGTGTCCTTTATCTGAGAAGAGAAGCACATATTCATGAGTAAAATCTAATATATAACGAAGTTATTATTTGAGCAATTTCTATCTCCACAATACTGTTATTTTCTACTACTAATATCCTTGTAAAGATCAGATAGATAAGGGAAGGCCAGTTTTCAGCTGTGCCTCTGTGCCATGTCAGAGGAAATGACATGCAAAATGGATTTTCCTCATGCTGCTTTGCCAGAGTCATCAGTCTTAAGAGGAATCCCTCCTACAAAAGACAAACTGTGAATTTGAGTGTCTTGGGCAGTGACCTAGAACAGGAGACATCAGTCATGGTAAGCAGCATTCAGCTGAGGCTGGTGGGACTTTGGACAATGGATTATACAAAGCTCTGGAGATCTTCATGGGGAAAAGAAAGATCACTGTATTTTGGTCAGAGGTTTCACATCAGTTGCAGTCTACAGCCAGGGATATTTGAAAGGTGCAAATATTCAGCTGGGAGAGTGTTGTTTAAGTACATATGTTATTAGCAACTGAGGTTATTAAATTGTAAGATGGAAGGAAGAGAGCAAAAAATCACTCTGTAATCAAGAATTGATTCCTACCTTAAAATGTTCCTCCATTAAAACTCTCATCCTTTAAACTGGAAGAATTGAGATAATACTGTGTGAGGAGAACACTTTTGTGTATTGGTACAAAAGTGGCAGAAATATGCACTTTTCAAAAGTGATTATTGAAGTTAAGTGTCCAACTCAATGAAGTAAATAACTGACATTACTCAGGTACTTTTCAAAACCTAACCATAAATGATACATCTTTCATTTTTTTCCTACAGGCTGGAGTCAGTCCATTTTATGCATGTGCTGGAGGACACTGTAGTTACACTTTCATATGCAGATTAATAGTTATTCATGGATGCAGATTAATAGTTATTTGTGTTTGTAGTTCATTCTGAACCTGATGACTTTAGGTGTAAATGTGGCATTTCTGCCAAGGGTAGATCTATAGACTGATTTAATTTAGTTGCGTTTGGCACTTTTGTTGCTCTTTATTAAGTGTTGCTCTAATTAAAAATGGACACATTCATCTTTTCAAAGACATATGCAAGGATAACAGTGTTAAAAATCCTTCTCAAATTCAACTCAGTTCTGGTTTCAGTCACACAGAAGATAATTTTTGAGTGCTGTGATTTGTTTGGCTTTAAATTGCTAGTTCATAAAACATCTAAGTAGATCTTACTGTACAGCAGAGAATTAACCTTATTCATATTACATATACATTAACTTTCTTGTAATTATTTCTATTATCACTTCTCTTCTATACCTTTCTAATGTTTGCTGCATCTACTTTTTATGTCCCATCTTAATAATGCTACAGACAATTCAGGAATAGGACTGACTTTTATTCTATATTTGTTACATTACACAATAGGGAACCAGGTCTGACTGTGAATATCAGTCACAATTGTCATATATAACAAAACATAATTATAGATTCAGTCATTCAGAATTGCTGTGAATTTGCCATGTGACTTAACAAGCATGATTTGCAGAGAACAACCAAAATGGGAAAGGGAAAAAGCCTATCTGGAGACAACTTCACACAAAAAGATTATTAGTTTGACGTCACAAGCATTGCTTTTCTAGATGGCATAAAACATTGTGACATCTTGAGGCAGATTGGTAAGTAAACCTTGGGTTTTGAACATAAAACAGCACTAGAACAATGGGAAACTTTTAGATTTGTGGGTGAAAAACCTGTGTGTGTCCTCCATAGAATGTTATGTGTATATGAGCATATGTGTGTAACTCTTCCATAAGCTTTTGTAGAAATTATTTAAGTAGAGCATGGTACCAATCATTGCTACTCTTAACAATTTTAAAGCATTTGAACAGCATTTGGCCTTTCAGTTCAAATCCATCAGATGCCTTATAGATGCATTACCATTTAATAAACTAGTGCACTTAGTCCTAATATGTAAACATCCATTAATGTCACGTTTTTAAAATGAGATATAAAACTAGATGTCCTGAGACTATTAAAGTAACTATTGAGCTTCTGTGAGGAGTTTCAGATATGTTTGCTGTTTTAAAATACAGCCTGCATCCATCAGGCTTCAGACAAATAGAATTCTCTCCCTTTGTTTGCTTTCCTATCTGTCAAACCAGGGGATCATTTTGTGCGCTCTCAAACCTTTGTCTACCTTTACCTGAAAATTATTTGAGATCCTGATAGAGGAGTATATGAATGTTATCCCAGCATGAAAAAGGCCAAAGCTTTTACAGGTAAACATCTGGAGCAGATTCCCATTAGAGTAGGACCTCAATAGCCAGGTAGGTAGTCATTTTAAATTATTAAAGGATGATGGTTAGAAATGCAAAAGCTGACAGACTCTTCACTGTACAAGCAATGCTTGGCAGTGCTGAAAGTTAAATGAAACCCTAAAGAGGTACTTAAATTAAAGGTCTGTCAGAATTTTATCATGCATGTTTTCAAGTATTAATAACATCACCACAAAAAAATTGACACAATTTGAAGTGAGTGTCTGTGAGTAAAGGGAAAATATAATCAGCACAATTTAATGTGCAAGTGGCATCAGGAGCTGTACTTTGGAGAGGAAATCACGGAGCTAACATGAATGGGTGACAGGAGAAACAGGGATCATGAATTTGGATACCTGCATCAGTCAACAGGCCAGCCCAAAGTGGTCAGATCTGTGCTCCCCCAGCTTGGCTGGCTCTCATTAAAGGCTATAATTAAGGCTGGAGCATGTGGTTGCTTTGCAGGGCGGACAAATGTGTTCAGCTGTTTGCTGAGCTCCCAACTCTGAATTGTGCAACCAGTGCCAGACAGGAAGAGTGTTGCTCCCCCTTTCTTACCATGACAGCTGAAGGCAGATTAAATGCCAAACTTGGCATCCCAGTGTATTTTAGTACCAATGGAGTGATAGGGGCTGCCTTTGGAGAGCCTCAACTCTGCAATGTGCTCTTTCACACCAGTGGCACTGCAGTCTGTTAAGCATAAGAAGGGATTTGCAGATGAATTCTGCACCATTAGCAACTTAAAATTTGAGCGAATTTTCAGCTTTTTTGATTTAAAGCACGCTCTGGACCAAGAACTTCCTTCTGTCAATGAAGTCCAGTAGCCCATACAAGACAGGGCACCAGACAAATTATCAGAATCATCACAGTTACAGCCTGTGAGCAAACAGCAACATCTGTTCCTAATCTGTCTCCTTTTCCACAGGAGAAATTGGAAGGGAGGAGGGAAGAAAAGAAGCATCTATCAACTGCAGCACAGACCCCACTTCTGAGGCATGTACTCTCAGCAACAGACATGGTGTCTGCATTCCTCAGACTTAGCATCTGTATTCCTCCCTTCTAAAAATGGAATAGCAGCATTCCTGTATTGCAGAGGGACGCTGTGAGGCTGAATACGTTAAAAACTGAGAGATGCTCTAACAGCACTGGGGACTAAACAAGGGTTTGAGATTGACAGATTGGTGTGCCAGGCAATGTGTGTATGATAGAGCAGTGGATGAGAATTCATTTGTGAGCAATCCTTCATGGATATTTCATACAACACTAACTACTTACAAGTCCAGTTCTGATCCCAGAGTACGTTGTCTGGGTAATGATTTGTGCTGCCGTGTTTTAGGTCATACTTAGGATTTTAGTGGATCTTATGCACTAAGGGCACATAAGAGTCACTGATTCTTGCTATAGCCAAATTAAAGCTAAATTATTACCTGATCAAAACAATAAGATTAAAATATTTTACCTTTTAAAACTAAGCCTTTTTTCCAGATTGGGGAAGGTACACTTTGTGTAACTGCTGAGCAATTTGAAGGTAAATCTTGTATCTAGCTAGATATTGCACACCTGCAGGTCAGCAAATGGGCAAATCCACCAGTGCAGTAAAGAGGGAAAGCCCCAGTGCTCACTGGTTTTAAGTGCTTTTGGCACTCTTGTTTCTGGTGCCTGCTCAAGTTGTTCAATATTTACTGAAAGCAGGTAAGCAAGAGAAGCGTAGATATGGAAGGGTTAAACAGAAAGAATAATGGGGGGAAATGGCATTTATATTATTTCTGACTTTTCACACTCATAGAATTTGAAAACACCTTCATTTTTTAAACAGCAAATTTGCAGATCATTAGCTGGTAATGTGCACTACTGCCTTTGGGTCTTTTGAAAACAAAAATGAAAAATGATCTAATTAAGCCTGGTCTACTGGTTGCAGCATATACCAGAGATCCAAATTTGATTACTGACTCCAGTGCTTGTGCTGGCAAGGTTTGGACCACAATATTGTGGCAGTGGCATGCAGCAGCTGATGAGAGTGGGATTATTGTTTTAAAGTGAAATCTTCTCCTCAAACTCAGATATTTGAGTGGCACAACACAAAATGCTCTCCAGATGTTTGCTATGAGAAGCTACTATGGAAGGTCTTTCTTCAGAAAGATCTAATACAGTGTATCTATACAAATAGACATGAGATCTCTGGATTTTTTGATGTAGAGACCATCCTGGGCATTTTAGAAATCATTGGACATTGTTTATATAACATGGACTCTATGGATATCTGATAACAGTTGTTTTGCACCATATACAGCCCAGTCTCCCTAATGCTCCAATTTCATTATTCATTCAGTTTAGCATGGATTTTATTTTTTCCACAGCTGTATGTTTAAAGGATTTTATGTTGCCTGGAATCCACCAGACTACAGAAAGTGAAGGCTTTGAAGGACAGGTTAGCAGAAAACTGGCCAGCCTAAGATGAACTTTTGCTTGGCCTCTGTCTTTCCTGCTACTCATACCCAAGCACATACGACTAAGTTTGTGAACTCTTCAGTTCTGCACATGCAACAAGTGCTAGAATTTCAATATAGAAGAGCAGGTTCACAAAAATGCAGGACATCTGATCCTGCTCCTCCTCTGGGAAATGCAGGGTCTCAGCAGACAGGGCTTCTATCCACCCAGCAGACATCCCAGCAGTCCTGAGTGTCTAGTGATCATAAAAATTTAAATTTTCCCTGTCTCTCTGTGCCTCTCGGAAGCAGTAAAACTCTAATTACTGCCTGCACTCTTCTATTGGCAGGGAAAGGAGAACAAAACTGTCACTTGTACGCCAGAGAAAATTAATCCCAGTCCTATAAATTACAGAGATTTATTAGTGTTGTAAATGTGCTTCTTCCCCTCTAGTTTGACTGCTGTGTTCTTACAGCACTTCTTCTCTCTTCTGCAATTGTCAGAGAGGGAGACAGGTTTTCCCTGACATGGACACTTGTTCTCAGCAGACTGAGATCCCTCCTCTGAGCCTACCTACTAAAGCATTTTCTGACAGCAACCACTCTCTGCTGAATTTCAGTAAACTGAGGAGCCTCTTTTAAGTCTGTCTAAGCAGAGAAGGACTCGACAAACTGATATCATTAGCATCTGTTTTGGCAATTATACAGCAATTTAGGAGAGCTATTAAGGCCCACTGGGTGAATAGCCCAAATTTCAAACAGTTTCTTAAAACATACTGTTAAAACAAGACAGAGTAATTTTTGTAATGGCTAATTCACTGTCACAGATCTTTGAGATTTCATAAGAATGTCCCTTGCAATATTCTGTCATGGACTCATGTAAAAATGTCCTGACTTCATAGAGCTAGGAGGATCTGAATTGTCATAACAAGCCCTGAATAAGGTGTGGCCTGATTTCAGCTGGGATAGAGTCAATTTGTGCACTTAGGGTGAGAATAATGTTGATAACACATTGATTTTTTTAGTTGCTGAGCAGCGCTCACACTAAGGCAAGGACTTTTCAGCTCCTCAACCCCCCAGCAATTAAACTGGGGGGGGCAGGAGAGGTTAGGAGGGAACAGAGCCAGGACAGCTGAGCCCAACAGGCCAAAGGGATATTCCAGATATTCCATAGCCTGTGGCATCATCCTCAGCACAGAACCTGGGGGGAAGCTGGCTGGGGGTCACTGCTCAGGAGCTGCTGAGCATCAGCCAGGGGCCAGGAGCAATTGCTCTGTGCTCCACGTGTTTGCCATGTCCTCATTTTTTTAATCATGATTGTAGCTATTATTTAATTTCATTTCTGTCATATTAAATTGTCTTTATCTCAATTAATAATTCTAGTTATTTTCCCTCCCCCTGTTCTCTCCCCCAGGGAGGAGTAAGTGACTTGTTCTGTGCTGTTTAGCTGCCTGCTGGCTTAAACCACCACAGGAGAGCTTTCAAAGGAGATTTTCAATCTATCAAAATCATCAAATCTTGCAAATTTTGGCCCAGCTGGTGGGCTTTTAGTCATATGCTTAACATACAGATCCAGTAGAGGATCATAAATCAGTCATAAAATTGTGACAAAATATCTGTTCTATTGTTGGGTAAGAAGCTAAATGCTCAAATTTGCCTTCCTTAATCTTTTCTGAAAAGACTGCGTGCTTCTGTATAAGTTAAGTAGTTAATGTTCTGTGTGATGAAAAATTCTTAATTAAGAGCCTTTCAGTCTACAAGTTAAGTTTCATCTCAGTATCTGGCCAACTTCTCCCTGCCACCCCAAATACTAAGAGAGAAGCAAGCAGTAACTCTGCCAGCCCTATTTGGTAATTTGTTTTACTCATTGACCATCAACCACGTAAAGAGTGTGTTTAAGATTCAGAACTCTGAAGCACATCTACTTGAAGGGATGAGAGTGCTCAGGAAAAGAGCCCCTTGTTACCATTTTCATAGCCCTGAAAAAATATCAAATCTGCATAGCTTCATGATCAACAGACATAATTTATGAACAGAATAATATGCTTGACATTTCAAACTTTTGATTTTACTTGGTAATAGGGTTTTCTAAGGGTCAGCTCAAGCAGATCAGCATCTTTGTATGCTTGCAGAAAACAGAAGAGATTGGGTTCTTTTAATTTTAGTTTAGCTCCACAGAGCTTCACCAACAGGCAATGATGTCTCCCTTATGGAGGAAGGTGGGGTAGACTTTAATTTATTTGTATTTTTTCATGGCATCATAAATGCAGATGGGTTGGCATTTGGGGAAATTGAGTTGCTTAAGAGACACTTTTAAAGAATTTTCTGAATTTTTCCTTTTATAAGCACAACATTTTCTATGTTTATCAAACTGAGATCAGTCAGTGGAAAAAAAAAAGAAACATCTTTGTACTTGGTGAAATACATAGGGTTAGAAAACATGCAAAAAGGTGTACAGAGAAACTTTAAAAGAGTGTTAGTTTAAATAGTATGGACAAAATTCAGTCAAAAGGTGGGATGCAACATATCAAAAGTCCATTTCAAGAAAACAAAACCCCTCCTTTTTAAATATTGTTACTGTTTTGTATCAAAACGTAGAACTTAACAACATTCTGTCTTTTAAAAAATTAAAAATATATATGTATAACAACAAGCAAGAAGACAAAACACATCAAAAATGGGAATTAAAAAAACAAAAAAACTCTTCAAAAGAAGACAAGAAGTCAAAAAAAGAGGGGAGAAAAAAGATTTTCAGGGATCCTTGTCATGCAAATCAGTTTGGTGGCAAAAAATACCTTCATCTTCAGCACCGTCATTATCACCTAAATCATCTGTCTGTTTCTTTGTAAGGGGACCTAGGATTAAGAACGGAGAAAATGGAGGAAAAAAGACAATTCAAGAATATACAAGACTGAGGAAAAAAACAGTGAATATTAAATTCCCACGGACGTTTCAAGAAAAACATTTGCAGGGAGGGAAATCTTAGTTTATAACAACTCATTTTTCATTAAGTTTTTCAAACATTACAGCAAAACCTTCCCTAGGGGGTATGGCTATTAGAGACATCTAGCACAAGAATCAGAGAGTGCCCAGTGCTTTATTGTTTTTAAATGAAGAATCAAAGCTTGTTTACTAAAAGCATACCCCGCCATAGACTGTATTTATCCACTTCATTTAATTGGTTTTTTCCTGTTGCTGTTATTAGGAATAGTGGAGACAAGAACTGCCAAATTACCTCTTGCATTTGATGCAATAAGGTGGTTAATAAAAGTCTTGACAGTTGGTTAAAACAAGATTTTCTGTCAAATGCTAATTCACATTTCTACATTCAACCATTTGAGCTCATGCTTTATAAAAGATAAGCACAGGTTTAATTTTGGGGGGTTTTTGATTCATTCATCACATTCTCTTTTAAACAGAACTGTAGATACCCTTGAAACCTTTGACTACCTGCTGAGATATTTGTAAAGAAACATGAAAATCTATACGTAAACTAGAAACAAGAGTGAAATCCTAGACCAACTGAAGACAATGGCTTTTGCCATTGATTTCAATGGGGCCAGAGTTTCATGCAAAAAGTTGAATTGAATTGAAATTTTAGCTTGGGCAAGGCAACCAGGTACGTAATTCCTTATTTCCATAAAAGGATAATGGGACAAAATTCCCTTATGCCCAACACCTGCATTATTAACAAGTATTTATAGATTTATCATAATTTCCAATGGAAAAAATGCCCACTGCATTACTGATTAATAAAAAAATACACCAGAAGGAAAGTCAAAGGCCACTCTGAAAATATTTCCATGTCATATATTTCACACACTTACGCACAAACAAAAGACAGTTGGAACTCAGCATTATCTTTCCTTTTTTTTCAGAGCTCTCTCATTTCAATGACATTCTGCAATTTGCATGCGAAAAAGCAATCAGTACGAACACAGGGCTAAGTAACAAAAAAAGAAAAAGCCAGCCAAGCACAGAGTAGAAAACAAGAACTTCCTCATGCATAAAATAGCAATAGACAAAAACAACAACAAAAAAAGAGATGAACAGTATGTGTTGATATTTGCAGTAGATGTAGGCAAGAGACATGCATTAAATCTAAGCACTGTGGAGTATTAAAACATTTGTATTTAAAAAGCTCTCTGTTATTTTACAGGATATTAGTCATTCAGCATTAAACTTGTCATCTATAGGCAAAATACCATGTATTTCACTGATGCATTTTTAAAAAAGAAAATCTTAAAATGTTTTTACCAGGTGCATGGATTTAAGAAACAGAAAAAAAAACATGAAGTACCATGAGACTTTAACTGTGAATGTAGGAACTGGACCACATTATTGAAAACCAAAGCTCAATACCTTAATTCCTGCATCAGTCAGGAGTATAGTTTTTAACTCATTCTAAATACAGAACACTAGAATTATACATCATAAATAGAACACAAGCATTTTTATAATCACACCTGTAACAATCACTCTGTCCAGTGGAAAGCCTTGGTGATGTGACTTTTTCCTACTACAAGCCTTGGATATAATCTTGGCAATATTTGTTATCTGGATAATGTATCCTGACCCAAACACACGCATTCAAATAGCTCTCTGCCCAGCATTTTCATACCATAACAACTTTACTTCTAAAAGAATAAAATTAGAAAAATAAAAATTCTATGCAAAGAATGACAATGATTTCTTGATGGGTCTTCAGCATAGAGAACAGGAAGAGTGAATTTAAGAATGGTAAGAGCTGTGTACTTAAGAATGGAGATCCAGACACAGGCAAGGATATATGTATTTATACACAAACACTACACACACACACGTTCTTAATAGCTTCTTACATTTTGAATTTTAAAAGTCACCAGAAAGGGACTAAGTGGCATCTGGAAGGGCAAACAACACACTTTTCTCCAAATAACTTGCATAGAGGTGGGCAATTTATTTTCTAGACGAAACCAAGACAATATATGTTACTTTTTTTTTTTTAATAGCTAGGCTCTGGCAGCTATTTTGTGTAGATCAGGGTTCCAGATCTCTACTTCAATTATAAAGTGCATCAACCATCACAACGTAAATGTCTGGTCTCATACCATTTCTGATTTTACAATGTGGTAAAGCATGACTGGGGCTTCCTTTAAAAATAACCTGGATAATTTTCATGTTTATACAGTTCTGAGGTCCTCTGAAACACATTTTAAAAAAATTAGACCATCTTCCTTAAAATCATAGAATTGTTTAGGTTGGAAAAGACCCTTAAAATTGAGCCCAGGCATTAACCCAGCATTGCCACTAAGCCAGGTCCCCAGGAGCCACACTCACACATCTCTTAAATACCTCCAGGGATGGTGACTCAACCAGTTCCCTGGGCAGCCTGTTCCAGTGCTTGACAATTCCTTTTTGCAAAGGGGCTGACCTACTTTTAAGTTGCCATAAATTAAACATGTTTTTTAATATAGATCTGTTTCACAATACCAGGGCTCTGCTGGCCACATCTCCCGAGCAGGACTCATCCCTGTGGAGACACGTGGCACAGCCACCAGGCACCACTCACAGGGCCTGAGAAACAGAGGAGAAGTTATTTATCCCACTCCACTCTGCAAATACAATGGACAACATTTATTACATCTTCAGAGAGATTTTCTGTTTCCTGGAATGATAATGCTCTGAGTCCAAGAAACCAGAGCAGAGTTTGGCCCTCACGTAGCGGGCATGAACCTCCTTATATTTTATCTAAACACACAGGGGTTCTCTGAAGCTTAATTTATATTTTTTTAATTGCTGGGCAATCCCTAAAAGAAGCATCAGCTCAAGACCCAGTGTGCACAGGGCTGTGTAAAAGGGCAACATCAAGAGGTTCAGCATGGAGTGCTCCAAGAAGAGGCAGAGCTCTGCTATGACCTGTGCTGCCTGTTTCATCTACAGATGCTGAAGACACTTTCTGAAGTCGTGAAAAGCAGTATTAAGAGAAGCTCTGGATTAGAATTCCACTCCTTTCAGCAATAGGTCTCATTCTGAAATCAGTAAGAAATGGCTTTTGCTCCTGATTCTCCAGATAACTGATTACTCTGACTAACAGTCCTGCTGTGTCGGGATGATCATAAAGAAAGATTGATGTTTTGAGTCCTCACACAGGAAAACAAGCTGAAATCACAAGCAGATAAACAGAATAAAATCTTAAGGCAAGAACCTACAAAATGTAGCAGCAATAGCCTTTTTTAGTAAAAATAAATCAGAGCTAAAATTGCCTAGTAGGTGTATATTTTTTAGATATTTTCTGCAGCTTTCAATTAATATTCTACAGATAGTTTAAGATTTTGTAAATTAAATGTATCCCCCAACCAGGTTTATTTCTTTATCATTGACTGTTCATTCAATATATGATTTTTTAGGGTTCTTCCATCATTTTAATATTCTTTTCAGGTAACAGAAACTAATTTTAAGAATATTAACACTGAGACATAATGGGCTGTGAGCCAATGAAAGCAAAAATGAATATTTTACCAAACTATGATTGCCAGAAGTCCTTTGTCTCCAATTACTTTTCATTGTTGTTCTACTGTAGCCTTCTCTATACCATTTTTGATGGCCCAATTAATCCTACTTTTTGAGCATTTCACTTTCAAAAATGGGCATCCATTATAAAAAAAAATTACTGTGTTTAACTCATAAACTTTCAAACAGATAATGCTGGCTTACTGTGCCAGACTAAATTTTAGCTAAAGTTTATGTAATAAATATTAAATACCAACAAAGTAATCAGGTACTATAACTAATGAGGGAAAAAGAGGATACTAAAGCCTCCAAAATGCTGATGCAAAAATGATTTACTTACCAAAAGGCTCTCTAAGGTTTAGTCTCATTTAGTCTCATGTTGGTGCATACCCATAACTCTCATTAATGCTAATGGGAAATTAGACCCCTAAGTCACATTAAAAAAAGGGGGGGGGGGGGGGGGAAGGAAGTGATTACTGTATTTTATGTTTCCTAAAGGCAAGGAATAGTCTTGCTACAAAAGCTAAAGAAATTCTGTGTGCAGGAGACACTCCTAACGAAGCCTATACTCATTTAATTTAAAAATAGTTCTTGCATTATTTAAATTATTATTCAAATATTTATTCTGTTTGTATTGCAATCAGTGCTAAGGCACTAACATGATGCATTTTTAGATCTTGATAGTGACTGCTGTGTGCTTGCAGATGCTTTCCCTTTGCTCAAAATAAGAGAAGTAACACACCTCCTGTCCAGTTAGCTAAAGAGTAATTACACACCCAGAAATAATTAAATCCAGCCATATTAATTCTGGTTTTTATCATTCCCTTTGATGAAGGACTAAGGTACTTTAGCTCCCAAATACATTAAAGCTGATTATAAATTCTCTCTTTATGGGCTTGATTCGGCAGAAATTATCCGTGGCCTTTCGGACCGCAGGAGTGTGGGAGGCACGGAAGCTCTGGATGTCATTAGCTCTTTGGCCTGGGAAAGCTATTCATCATCAAATAGAGTCATGCTGCAAGTTGACACCATTTTGTAAAACAACAGTGCAAATCCTCTAAACTTAATAAATCAGTGCTGATGTATACAGCCATTGTTAGGGCCAGAGTGTTCTCCTTTGGTAATGAGGAAAGTGGGGAAGAGAAAAGGACCTTTTGCATTAGGTTAAGTAGGCTCCATGGATCCAGTAATTTAGAAATCACCACAGCAATAATTATTCTCTGAGGTAAGGTATCTGCTTGATGGAAAGGGGAAGAGACAAGACTGAGGCTGACTGCTGAAATTATGCTTGTAGAAAAAATCACCAGGAGGGTTACAACACTGTGGAATGTGATGTAACCATATTTATCTTCAAACTTATCTAAGTGCCCACAACCAGCTACTGCTATTTCTTCTTCATTAGCCCATTTCTTAATTCAGCATTGAAAATCTGTGAAATGAAATTACCTCATCTTTTTAGACCCTGCCTTTGGTTCCAAATATAAAATAATCAATTCTTTGTTATTTCTACCATCATTTTTGTGCAATAGACTCTCCAACTAAAAAAAAAAAACAGCCTAAAACTTGTGTTGAATTATCACTGTCTAGCAGGTGTTAGCTCAGGCACAATAATATGTTGTACCTATCTCCAGTTTTTTAATTTAAAAGAAATTAATGAAGGGTTATAATTAACAATCTTCACACCTCAACATTTTCTGTGAATAAAAATCAAATTCTTATATGTTGAGATTGAAATGTAACTCTCACTCTATATGCATATATATAAATGTAATGACAGAAGAGAAAGTTACAGCACAATAGTTATCTGATGAATAATTTTATAAAGTCATCTTTCACTTGAAAATTAGAAAGCTCTCAGCAAAAATAAAAGAACTAGGATTCCTTAGAAAAGATAAATTGGGAAGGTACAAAAGGCAGCTGGGTCTAAGAAACACTCAAATGAAAAAAATATCTCATTTTGTCATACTTTGCTGCAACAGACAAAACAATCTTTTTATTTCTTTTTTATTTCCCTTTTTACTGTCCTGGTTTCACCACACACTCACTCCTTTCCTTGTTATTCATACACACCCCCACTGATTAAATTCCTTTTATTTCCATATTGCACTTATTTGTAATATTCATACTTATCAGCAGGGCAAAGCCCTGGCCGACTTTGCTTTTTGATGGCAACATTTGCATTCATGTTTTAACAACAAATGATGGCACAAACCTCAGTAGTTTCACATCTCACTACCTGATTTGTGATGACAATCAAGCTCTGTAATTAGAGCTGCAAGTAACTCAAATTTGCATCTGCAAGTGAGTGACAGGTACAAATTGAACCCACAAAAGGGTTGCCAACTTTCTTTGAAAATTTACATGTATAAATGCTTTGTCACTAAAGAAGCTATTCTGACACTTCAAGACTAACTCCTGCTGTGCCTTTTATAACAGCATATTGCTGAAGTGTCACACAGAAAGAATATCTAATCCCAAACCTTTTTATTCACAAGATTAATCACACTGGCTGAATCTTGATTTCCCTTAAATCTGAAGGAGTTTCATTACTGCATGCTAGATATGTGTGAATTTAAATAAGATTAGAATCTGGGAATGTAGGGAGAGTTTCACTCTTTTGCTTCCCGTTTTAGATGCAGCCTGAAATTCTCTGTATTCTCACAGGCACAGGCACTTTATGTTCACATGTCCTGAGAACAGGCCCTTGGTAAGTCCCATTCCCTTCAAAATATAAATCAAATTCCATTTCTAGGGGCTTTTGTTTCCGTGGTATGCCTTGCATGGAGCCAGGCAGGGTCAGTGCAGGTGGGTGGGTGAGAGAGGCACATCCACACAGGGGACAAGGTCAGCCCTGGAGATATCCCTGCTCATCCTGCCAGGCATGGGGTGAGCACACAGCTCAGCTCTAGGGTGGATGTGGGACAGGGGAGAAGCTATTCAGTGGAAGAGCCAAAAACCTGGGAGTTATCCTACACATCCTAATTCTGAGACACTCTGACTTTGACTCCAGCCAGAGGAAAAAAAAAAAAAAAAAAAAAAAAAAAAAAAGCTAGAGCGGGGAAAGGGGAGTGACATTTATTCACTCATTTTTTTTTCCCCCGTGGAAGAAAGGAATGGAACAGACAGGATAAAGGAGTGAGTGTCTCACCCATCAGAACAAGACAGGAGGAAAAAATGTTTCAAAGGCACCAAGGCTCTGCTGGCCAAGGTTGGCACAGAGAAAGAAAGCCCTTAAAAGTTCCTTTAGGCAGGGACATTAAAGCTGGAGTGCTCCAGAGGTGAGGGATGTGTGGATAAGAGATGTGAAAAATGGAGGTTGTAAGCTGTTATATTTATATTGGCATTAACATCAGCATTTATGACTCCAGTTGCACCTCACGTGCTTATGTCACAAGTTCATGCAGCTTTTACCATTCTATTTGCATTAATAATTCATGTTGTTTTACAGACACCCATACTCCAGGGGGACACAATGCAGGGAGGAACTGAGTGCAGCATTACATGGCTGTGCCACCACCTGAGCTCTGAGATCATGATTCAGTTCTCTCCCTCTCCAGGTAATGACTACAACCCAGACCCTAATGAAGACTTATGGACATGCTGAACTTTAAGCTTCTGAGTAAGTTCCCTGAAGTCAACAGGGTAAATCCAATAATATTAAGATAGATTCACCACCATTAACAGAACTGCTTTATTTGCATCTGGGCCAGGAGGTCAGCTCAGGAGTAAACGGTAAACAGACAGGATCATCCCAAATTTCTAACTTCCCTCAGTTATTCTGTGGATAAATCTAATCAACAGATAGAATTTCAATCTCTTGAACATACTACCACAAAGCAATGAAATTAAATTCTCTTTTTATAAATGCATTGCTTCTTAGTCTGTGTACATACAAATAAAATTCTGCATTCATTTTCCACAGCTCTCATAATCAAATTGCTTCCTAATTTTAAAGAAGATATGAACTTGTTTTAGACTACAGG
The DNA here is from genome assembly GCA_013401135.1 of Cettia cetti. NCBI lineage: Eukaryota > Metazoa > Chordata > Aves > Passeriformes > Sylviidae > Cettia > Cettia cetti. The sequence goes on along the minus strand of VZUI01049097.1, from coordinate 102,338 downwards.
CTTATAAAAATTGATCATATTTAGCTCATGCAATAGAACTAAAGATCTGTAAATTTAAAGATCCAAATTTTTGGTTCCCGGAGGAAGATTTACAACTGCCATTAACATATCAATATTAATCTTCACTTTCCTTTGAAGTTCTCTGTAGCATTGTTGTAATAAGTGCAAGTCAGGATGCAGTGAGTACATCCTTTATATAAGGACATACAAAGCCACAGATGAAAAAAAAATACCATCAATTTAGGGGAACAGGTAAGGTTTGTTCTTTTTTTTTTTTTCTACTTTTTGAGGAGTTTGTGTTATCTTGATCCAGATGTGTAGGGTGTGTCATCTACAGCAATAAACTACACTATGAAAACAGTCTCTGCTGGCTCTTGACTTATATACAAAAAAACCCCAGTAAAAAATAAATTATTTCACTTTTATTTCATTGTTGCCTTCTGTTCTCAGCCCAAAACAACAACTGGATAAATTAATTTTCAAATCTTGTCCACAAACTGGTGTCTCTGCAAAGAAAAGATCCCAGAACAGCAATCTGGATGGGTGAGATCCCTTTGAGGTTCCTGCACAAGTAATTTCCTTTGCTAGGGACAACCCTGGCTGCTGGAAAAACCTTCTTCCTGACCAATTCTGCTAACTGCAGGGGTGGGTGTTACAGCAGCTATATGGGCTTGTTTATGGCACAGCTGAGCATACAGTCCAGCTCTCTTAAGGCCCAGTTTCACAGCCCAAATAGCAGAGCAAAATTGGTCTTCATGTAACCATGTAATTGAACATTGCAGAGAAAATGAAGTTAATTGTGCATAATATTTTCATATAGAGTTTGGAATGAAATAAGTTCTCCCACCCCTCTTCCCAATGCACTTCATGTCATCTGATTTCAAGGCACATGCTCGAGCACTGTGTAACTCACTGCAACCTGTGCAGTGTTTTACAGTCTAGAAACTCACTCCTGCAACCACAGATATCAGGATGATATGCAAGTCTCATTTTCTCCATTTTCTGATTGAGCCACTATCAGCAAAATTACTCCAGCTACCTCACAGAGCTGAATTCCTTCAGAAAAGTTACAAAGGGGAGAAGAAACTCATTTTGTACATCTGGCTGTAATCCAACCCTGTCTTCACAAATGCTCAGAGGGGCAGGGAGTTTAGAGGTAAAGCTCTTATTGATCACCCTCTCAATGTCCTTGTCCTAACTCTGAATCACTGCAGTTCTTGTCACATTTTGAGTAGCATAAAGAAAATCTGATTCTGTAGCAAGAAGCCAAGGTGGAGGTTGTGTATTCTGAGTCATTCCCAGCAGGTTAAACTGGGCAGAACTGCACCTTGTTAAATGTCAAGGCTTGTCTCCAGCATGGGCCAGAACTTCCCAATCTAATGCTGATGCTGGTACCCAGTCCCAGGGCTGTTTCTTGTTGGTCTCCTGTGATCTTAAGGGCAGGAAGAGCACTTCTGATATATTTCCAATATTTTCATGTACAGTCATGTACAAATGCTTTGAAAAACATTCACCCAGTTTCTTCCTGAAAGGTGGAGGTGGAGGATTTTTCTTTTAGTTATATATGGCTACATAAATATCTGTGTACACATATAGACAAGCATGCTCTCCTATGTGCCTTTTTAACACAGGGATTTCTTCCTACACTTTTGAAGCTCTGAGTAATACTGGAACAGAAACACATTGAAGAAATTAATACTGATACTAATAACCTGGTGTTCAGAACTACAGTCTTTCCATTAACTTAGATCTTAGAAAGAATAAAGATTCTTGAAGTCAAATGTTCCTCTGCTATTTGAAGCTTTCAGAACATCCTTTAAGACTATTTAATTTGGACTGTGGTCACCAGCTTTTAGAAGCATAATTATATCTGCTCTCATTAGCACACCTTTTGACAGAATCAAAGTGCACAGCTCTGAAAAACGGCAATGGGAGAGCTGAGGGGACAGCATTTATGTAAAAGGCTGTCAGAAGGAAAGTGCCTGGCCCCACTTATCCTCTCATATTTACATTCTGTATTTTTAGAAGAGCATAATTTTAGGCAGGAAATCTCAAAACATCTCAGCAATGGAGCAGTCACAAAACCAGAACAGCTCAGCCAGCACTTGAAGATTAGTGGGATCAAATACTTGTCATAAGAAAAATCATTTTCATTTTGACATGTTTTCAGTGTTAGCACAGTACCTGTTTTGAAAGTACAGTTGACTTGCTCTGCATGTTATATTAAGGATTCCCAAAAGAATAGAAAAAAAAATCCTCATACTGAATGGAGCATGAAAGGAAATCAGCACATCACTTCTAATCTAGCAGAACTCCCAGACAGGCAGTGATACTTGGGACCACATATTTACACAGTTACTGTCGACTCCTATATGGACAGAAGGCTCCAAACTCTTCTGCTGGAAACTTTGCCTTCATGCTTTCCTGTTTAATAATTGAGTATCTTAACACAGAAGCTGGTGAATAGAAAATGATCATCAAAATGAAGCAGATCTAAAAATGTCAAGTCTAGAACTACAATATATTATTTACAAAAAGCATAGTAAATTTAAGAGCAAAATGTCAGAGTAGCCCTTGCTTCCATTTTCACAACAGCCACTTAGGTGAGAGTTGACAGGTTTGGGACAATATGACATTTCTAATTCTTTGTCTGCTGACAATAACCCTGCTCTCTGGAGGAAAGCAACAAAATGCAGAGCAGATAAAGGCATAACATTTCTCAGCATCGGACAAAAGGTACTTTCACTTCTATTTTTGTTTATTTTCCTTCTGGAAGTCAGTTTGCTCAAGACCACAGTATGGGCACAGTTACCAGGGGTTTCACACTGACTGGTGGGGTAAAATGTACTTTCTTTTCCCTAATATTGATAAATTAAATAAAGATTATGCACTACTAAATTATAATAAAGGTCCAAGGTTTCATGCAGGGGTCCTTTTGGTAACAAAGACATTAGTTAAGTTAAACAGGGCATTTTGCAAGGACTAAACACACAGCAGTTACTTTATAACCACTTTAACTCTTTAGTGATAATTGTTAAGGTTGGTTTGTTTAGAGTGGCCAATGGCATCTTCTGTTCAGAATGTAAAAAAAAAAAAAAAATTAAAAAAAATCTGTGAGGAATATTTTTGAGACTATTTGAGCAAACAGTCCCTATGATCTCTTCCCAAGTCAACCAAAGCTAGTGAATAAAATATCACAGAATCCAAGCTTCATCCTGCTGAGCACAATGAATGCCTACAGCAAGCACAACAAACTACTGGCACCAGGACTATACTTTGGACTATCAAACTACCAGAAGCACTGTGGGCAGTGAAGATTATTCCTGTAACAGACAGTGATGGCCTGTTCCTCTGGGGCAGCAAGGATTGTCTGTGCTATTGGGTCCATAAGCAAAAGCTGTCTTGGTTCTCATTTCCCCTTCCACAGCAGTAATGAGTAGTTCCCATAGAAGGAGGCAGCATTTAAAATGTACAGTTTTGCTGTACAATTAGTTAGTTTGTTAGCATTGTGGATTCAATAACGTTTGGCAGTGTTAGACAGATTCATTCCAGCTCTTTAGCTACGGGATTATTAACTGAACTGTAAATGCAGGGTATTTAATGTAGACAAATGGGAACAATCCAATTAACTTCAATTGTTTCTGAGAGCTTTTAACTCATGCCTTTAGAGATACACATGCACTGACTGCATATTTACATTGTGATTTAAATGTAGGAGAAAGTTTTAGAAATGTATGTGGGCATAGATGACTTCTACTTTTTTTTGCTAAAGTGAGAGTTAAAAAATAATTCTCTTTCTCCTGGGATTTTCTGTGCAGTTTGTGAATATCTGCTGGAGAAATACTGGATGCAGATAGAATATTTGAAAGCAAAAGAAAAGGAACATTTTACTAACATCAGCTCCCCAAAAATAAATAATAAACTGTGTTTACTTGTTTTTTATTGGTTAAACCTTTTTTCCCAGAAAAAACTGGTGTCCATTACTGGCACATTACTGGTCAATAATATTCAGTAAGTCTCTTTATGTTGAAAGGTCTCTAGAATAGACAGAGACCTTTGTCCACTTCTACATGGTTTGTAGAAATGGACAAACAGGAATGAAATGATCCATTTAACTGAAGAAATTTAATCGTTTTACATTGTCAGAAAGTGTGAAAAAGTAGAGTTGTTTTGTATTTCAATGTAAAGCAATAAACCAATGCAATTAGTATTGTTTGTAAATTAAAAGCTTTTTTATATAAAGTGGTGATTCACTGTGGGTTTGGATGAGGTTCCAGTGCTTGCATGCTGAGCTGGGCCATGTCCTCAGCTTGGAACTGCTCTCCCAGATGTTTCAGGGCTCTTCCCTGGCCACTCTCCTTCCCCAGTCACTTCACCCTCCAGCCCCATCTCAACCCATTACATGGCATCAGTGTAAGAGCAGCTCTGGCAGATTTCCAGCTGGCTGTGGAGTTCAGCCAGCTGTCACCCTTCCTTGCAAGAGGCTGCTTCCCAAAAACAGATGTGTGATTGACATTGGTGCAAGTCCCACCTGAGCTGGCCCTCCTCCTCTCTGAATAACACACAAAGAACCCCAAATTCCACTGATGGCTGTAGCTCTGCTAAGGGCTGAGACAGACACCACAAGGACTGGCTTACAGCTACTCCAAGAACCTAATAAATGCTGCAATAAAATACATCATTCTCAGCAGAGTCAGTGCATCCTTTGTTTCCTGAGGTGCCCTCCCCTGGGCCTTCCACTGGAGCCACTGATGAGCAATGAAATTTATGTCAGACTGTGAGCAGGATGCTCTGGCACTTCATTAGTTCTACTGATGGCTTCTTTCCAGATGCCTCACTGTCCCTTCATGGTTGCCAGAAACTGATGCTTTGGGAGGGCTGACCTGAAACAGAGACTGGACAGAGCTAGAGAATAAAGTAAATATTTATTGAAAGGCCTCTGGGCTATACCTTAGGCAGGACGGGGCCTGACCAGGGCTACGCCCAAAGTAAACAAAGAATGGTCACAAAATGGCTAATGGGTCATGAAATCTTACATTTTTATCAGTTTTGGTCCATTTGCATTTTGGGGTTTAATTGTCCAATTACAGCTTCAAGTTGGGAGGTCCCATCCTTCTTGTTTCTCCATCCAGCCACCCTTGTTTGTGCTTTTGGGCCTGAAAGTTGTCCTTGGTCTCCAGCAGGAAAAGGATTTGTTTTGTCTCCCTGCTGTGTGAAGGGAGTTTACTGGCACTGAATATGAGGCCCAGAACTGCAACCCTAGGCAGCACAGAATCTGAAAACATGAAAGCTAAAACTTAAGGCATCACTACTGTGACACACTCAGATATAAACACAAAATGTAGCTCCCCACATGGGAGCTAAATAAGCAAGGACCCGGTTGGTAAGAGACTTTAACAACCACAGAACCATGTAGACAACACAGCCCACACCACAAACACTCACTGCAGATCCCTCCACCTACTGGCACCTCCAACATTGGTGCACACCTGCACCACCACTCCTCAAACTGCTGAGGGGTTGTGGTTTCCAGTCACAGCCACATGACAATGTCTTATTCAGCAGCTAAACCCCAGTACCAGTTTCCAGAAATGAGAACCAAGCAGAAATGGGTGGTGAGGAGTGCACATCCTTCACAGGAAACATAGTTTTACTTCATCTCTTGCCACAATCAACTGTACCGTTTCATAAAATTAGTTGGTTCATTGTTAATTTTTTTCTGTGGGATTAATTTCACGCAGACAGGAAGAACTGAATATAAACTCTCATTAAAATGAGTGCACTGTGTAGCATCACACCTATATAATAGTCTGATATTCTATTGTTTTGAGCAATTAGTGCACGTCATTGAAAGCACAGATGGGTGATTCAAATCAGTGTGTGTCATATGCAAAATTCACAGAACATTAAAAGTCTTCCAACTAGTTGCATCTGTCATATCTATTATGTCAAATATTAAGCTGCAGAGTCTATTCTGGGTTTCAAGCTTGAAATAAAGATCCTCCCCTCCCATCATCCTTCAAAGTAAAAATAACATTACCTGTGAAGGGAAAACAAAATACCAAGAAACCTATATCACTTTGGCAGCAAGAGGTTACATTTACATCTGTCTTGTTACACCCACTTGTTCAGTCCAAGATAACCTGCCTTTTATATCCTCCTAATAAAATTTCTCACTTGAAAAAGTGTTCCAATTTTATTTCACAAAAAAAAATTTCCCCAAAGTTTCCTTTCAACTTTGAATTTTAATGTTCTTAAGAAGAAAATGATATATTTAATGGACCACAGCTGTCTGGAAAGTACATATTTGATAGGCATACAGTACTAATTTGGAAAATGAGTGTGATTTACTTGATGAGTCACAATGAATGTCTGTAAATATGTATCCAAGTTTCTTACTAGACTAGTAAGCTGTATGACATAGAAATCGTTCTTAAAACACAAATATCTTCCCAGAAGAAGAATGGATGCCAAAGTTAACAGCTCCATCTTCCTTACTGCATTCATGATTTTGGTTGATGAAGCACAGAAATAAGATATTGTCTAAGGGGGAAAATATTGAATGTAACAGATTTTCCCAATTTAACATTCTGTGGAACAGAAAAACCACGGCGGGGCTCCGGACAGCCCCTGCTGCAGATGAAAGAGCAGCTCCATTAAACCAGGCACCTCAGGCACTTGCCTGGCTCTGAGTGATGGGAATGGCTCGGGCATCCTGCAGCACGTCTGCTCTCTCTCCTTTGGGTCCTGTGGTCCTGTGTTTACCTGGGTTTGTGGCAGAAGGAAACATGGGGAGCAGGCAGGGTGGGCAGAACAAGGAGGAAAAATTGCATGGATGTGACTGCATCTGATCAGGAGAGAATCACAGGAATAATTAGGGGGGAAAAGACCTCTGAGATGGTCGAGTCCAACCTTTGACCAGACACCACCCTGTCAGACCACGGCACTGAATCCATGTCCAATCTTTCCTTAAACACCTCCAGGGATGGTGACTCCACCACATCCCTGGGCAGCTCATTCCTTTCTCTGAAGAAATTCTTCCTAATGCAGTGAAAACAGAGATTGATTAAGTCAGTACCTGGTAGGACAAGTTAATCAGGTTTCCCTCTCAAATGGTGGTGAGAAAAATTGTGCAGAACAATTCTGATAGAATCAAAAAAAAAATTGGATTTCCCTACTTTCAGTGCAAGGAAGGAAAAGGAGGGCACTTTGCATCAAGGCATCCTCCATCTAACAAAGACATTTGAATAATTATTGCAGCGCGTCGCCAGAAATACAATACTTCAAACTCAAATCTGAAAACATATCTATTGATAGCATTAATTTAAGATAATCAGGTGACTAATTGGGTGACTAATAACGCTAATGAAAAGAAAAATAAGTTGAGATTGTAATCAGAGGCAAATCTCAGCTCCTAAAAAAGGAGAGCACCTAAAAAGGAGAGTTCCTAAAAGGCAGAACACTGAACATTATGCCATAATGATCACAGAGTTGCTTATTTGCTAATATAAAAGTCTGAATTGTTGAAAATTAAGAGAAAGTATGTTTTATTACCTTCATAACCCATCAAGCTGTTTTAAAACCGTTGATTTTTTTTTTTTTTTTTTGTCTTCAATTTATAAAGAAAACAAACTTTCAAAGGAGTACAACTCAGGCTCAAAGGAGGCATTTCTTTGAGCAGTTCTCATAGATGGTAGAATAAGGAAATGAAAATCACCTCGTGTACCTAAGGCAGGTTGTACAGATGGGAAATCAAGGCTAGAGTAATAGAGTGGCAAAACATTTAAGACATGAGCATTTGAGCAGCTTTAAATACCCAAGAAACTCCTGTGAGCATCATTGGCTTCATCCTGCTTACATGAACAGGATCTCCTAAAAACACTTCAGAGAAGACAATTCAGAGAAGCCTTAAAATGTACTTTGAGGAAAAGATAGAAAGGAAAGGAGAACTTCTGTAGAGAGTTGCCAGCTGATTCCTTTTAATTATTTTACCAATGCTTGTGCTTTTCAGTTAGGTTAATAATTATACATTATGGTGCCTAAAGCTCTGTGTAGACCTCTCTAAAAAATAAATGTAAAGTTGTAAAATTATACCTTAACCATATTTTTTTTCTTAAATACTTTGCAGAAGCAGAGATTAAGCCACTGCATAGTAGCAGAATGCTGGGCAACCCAGAAAAAGAATTCCAAAAGAGCTAATTAAACTTTAGGATGTGCTATTGAAAGTGAGTTAATATTTTAAGCTATATAAAATCATTTCCCTTTTCTTCTTTCTGTGGTCTGATAGCATAGTAAGCTCTTCCAGTGGGCAAACTCATGAGAATAAAATCACCATTACTTTTAACATATCAAAATTTCCCATATCTACTGATACTTGAGTTAGTCAAAGGTTAAACAGCATCTGTAAAAAGAAAACTGCAGTTACTCCAACAACTTCTGAAATGTGATCCTTTAAAAAAATAAAATAAAAAAAAAACATGAAAAACACACTTGGATGAGCATTAGGAATGTGCTACGAGATTATTTACTTGTTACCAACAGTTATTGACATAGTGAAAAGGATCACAGAAATTTTGTGTCTAATGTTAGATCTGATACTCAGTGAGACCACCAGCCCTTGCACTGAAATCCTGGAGTTGTATTTACAACTCCAGATCCCTTTCTTTAATCCATGACTCCCTGATTATGTAAAATGCCCCCAAACAAATACAAATACAGTATTTTCTAAAAATGAAAAAGGCAGAAAGCCAGTACAAGGCCACATTACAAAAGCAAGTTGCAGTTATGCCCTACTTTACAAGGCCAAGTAGAAATCATGTGGCTCATAAGCCTTTGGTTGCCTTTTGTAAAAGGATGAATTTTTGTTTTGCTGTGTTTTCTGAAACACACCCCACAATCCTAGGTCAATATTTTGCTATTAAAAGTAAGCAGTTCACCCAGCACTCAGATGTCTGAGATCATTGCAGAAATATCAGAGGCACTTAAGCACATACTAAAAGCATTTTTCAGAAGCTGTTGCAGCATTTTATTTTTGGAAGAGTTAAAGGATATGAGCAACTTTAGATCTAGGTTTCCTTTGGCTTTGGAGGATGAAAGGGATTAACAGAGGTCACAAGAGGCGGATGGAAGAAGAAATGGAAATAAGAGTACTACTGGATATAGCTTATCCTTTCCCTAGGCAGTGGTTAGAGGTGTCTGCAAGAGGAAAAGGGATTGACTGCTTGCTGCCTGTTCCCAACAGTTATTCCAGCAGCAGGATGAGTACAGTCAAAATGGGATTTTCCTACTCTCTTTGTTAAGGGTAAGACTGAGGCTGGATGTCCTTTATACAGAATTTGGTTTAGTGTAAAACTCTTAGCTCCTTGAGGCTAAGAGTTACTGGAGCAGCTGAGTAGGACTCATGCTCCTTGTTTTATTAGGGGATTTGGAATAAAGCTGAGAAATGTACATCAGGCAGCTTTGTGCTGTTTCTTTGGAAGGAGCATATATTAAAAAGAAGATTCCTTGTCAGTATTCCTTGAGATTCCTGCACTGAAAACTGAACTGGATTTACAACAATTCAAATTATTATAGACAAAGTGATTCTGTGATTCTACAGCAAGTGAAAAGAACCAAAGCAAAACAAGGAATTTACTGCCCACTTGCCATGGCAAGCAGGTGTTCAGCCATCTTCAGGAAATCCCAGTTCTGCCAGTCCAGACTTGGAAAGACAAATAAGAATCCTGTTCCAGTGTTCCAACCACCCACATAAGCCCCACTGGGCTGGAAAACCCTCCACTGTTAACACAGACCTTTGTACAAATAATGGCAGGAAGTCATGCAAGTTGCACTGTTCTTCAGCAGCAAAGTAAAAGAGAAGATTCCATATTTGAAAGAGGAGAACCCCAAATATTACTCCATTAATATTTGAGACTTTGTAAACACAATGAACACAGCATTGCAATAAAAAAGTGGCTTTTTAAAATCTGCATTTAACTCCATTTGGGATTGAAAGCCCTTTCCTACAAATATTGAGCTATGCCCTTTGCAAGCCATTATTTTGAATTACAATGTCATCAAAAATGGTGCTGTAATTAAAGCCTTGTTATTAAGTCTATGCACAATATCAAAGTTAGAGGAAAAAAACCCTGTATACACATTACAAAAACCAGTATGGTACCATGCATTTTGTAGGGGAATAGGAGATCTAACATTACCTGGCAGGCCCCTGGGCCCGATAAGTGCATATGAAGCATACTGGGAGTAATGTGGCTGTTTCTGACTATCAGATTTTAGGCAGCACAATGCAAAGATTCCAAGTGTGTAACAGACGGCACCAGAAGTGAGTCAGGCTCTGTGAATGCAAGACATGATACAACTATGCTAAAATTAATTTCTAGAGTTCAGCAAGCAGGAAACTGAGCAGATATGTAACAGAAATGAGAAAATAAACATGTATGCCAGTAAACTGCTTGAGATTACCCAGCACATACTGGCACCACATGATATAAGTGGAAGAGTAGGAGTATATCTAGGTACTGAACCCAGGCTTAACACAAGGTGACTTAAGCATAATTCTCCCTGTGTGGTCAGAAGCAGAAGCATTAGGCAGCATTTAAAGGCTGAGCAGGGCGAAATAAAGTCAAATATTCAAGTACTGTGCAAATTTAATACTAAATGAAATGTATAGGGTTATATAGACTCAGGGACTACTGAAGTCTGAGCTAGAACCACTGGAGGAATTTTCAGAGGCACAAAAGCGAGTTGAGCACTCTTGTTTTCCCGGCCTTTTGAGCCTCAATTCTTTTCTGGCTTCAACATTTCTTGTATTTATTACTGTTCTTACAGCACTCCTGCGTGTGTGAGTATATCTTAGAAATTAATGACTTTACAACACAACTCACCTGTGAGGTACAAATGTTTTTGCATTTCCATCTGGAGAATGGAAAACAGGTAAGTGATGAAATGGTTTGCTTGAGGCCACATGAAAGTGTGGCAGAAGTGGTTTAAAAATTTCTCACGTCACTGTGCATTCCTCTTCACCAAGCCTGAACATGTTTTGAGCACTGAAATGTGAGATCATTATACCCACCATCTGTCTGATTTGCAAAAAAACCCCCAAACTTTAAGAAGGTTGATGATATGCTGTTTATTTCTGCACTATTTAAAAAAAAAAAAAAAAAAAAAAAAAAAAGTGTTCAGGTCTTCAGTGATCAGCTTTTAATTGTTTTGTTTCTGGGAAAAGTGTTCAACATCTTTTTCTCTGTCTTTCTGCACCAAAATATTACAGCAGTGTTATTATGCAGTATATTTTTTTCTTATTCTTGTTTTTGCTAAGTCCTTTCTTCCAAGAAACACCAGTGAATACATTTCTTTTCAGTCATTTACACTAAGCTGTGACATTTTCTGCATTTTCTGGAGACCTTGAGAAAAGTGACTTCATGATTAACCAAGAAATACAAGACAGACCTCAGGAAGAAACAATAGTCTAAATGCTTTCTTACAAAGCCTCATAATTAAGCCTCTTTATTATAAAAATTCTCAGAGCAAACTAAGGTTTTCATATTCACTGGAAGTGGATGCCCTTTGTCTTTTTTTCTCTGCTGTTAATTGCTTTCTTCATCAGTGTGGCTTAAATTCTATGATTCTTTAGACAATAGAAATAGTACAAATTTTTCTAAGTATTACTTTTTCTCCTTCCCAAATGGAAAATTATGAACACTTTGAAAAAGTAAACATCCAACTGCTACTTGTACTGCTTCATCTCCCTTCAGACAGCAAAACAGTGCTTTCGCACCTGGTTTTAGTTAAAGACATCAGCACAGACTCACCTTACTCTGTGTTAATAGATGCAGTCATTGCACAACCCTCCACAGGCAACATCTGCTGCTGTGCATTGGGCAAACTCCAGAGTGCTGCTCCTCCCTGAGCAACCTGGTCTGGTGGAAGGTGACCTTCAAGGTCCCTTCCAACCCAAAGCATTTTAAGATTCTGTGACAAAATACAGCCACAGCCTGCTTGGAGCTGCAGGTTCTTTGGACAAGGGGAAGCACAGGGTGGCTCTGGCATGGATGTGCCTTCCCCTGGGGACAGCATCACACTTGTGTGTGTTGCTCTTGTATCTGTGGTATCACATATTCTAGAATTTAATTTTAAGGATCTAGAAAGCACATCTTAAGCTTAATATATCTGCTAAACCGACAAAAAAAATTCTCTGTAGAAAACAGAACTACCTGAGCAAACCTCGACCTGCACCTGTATCTAAATGCAAATGTGGTACAGGTGATACTGCAAAAGGGGAGACTCCCCCCTCATACAGACTTGCCCTCACTCTCCTACACTTTGGTCTTGGAAAACGCCCTCTGTTGTCACCTATGTGCCTTTGGTCACACCTAAGATAAGAGAACTTTGGAGTTTTTTTTTTTTTCCTGCTGACTGGCTGAAATGTATTCTACAAGGCTTGCTGAGAAAAAGCTACTGTAATGTTTTTGATTGTCTACACACCACTACAGTGGGAAGAAAAATAAAGCAAAACCTTCAGCTTTTCTGACAACTATATGTTATAAGGAATACATCCAAAAAAAATCAATTAATATATCCCCTTTATTTCCCATATCCTATAAAGGCAAGACAAACCTCTGCTACAGGGTCTAATAGTGAACAGAGATAGCAATTTTGAATATTACATTACTCCTGCTCCTTTCTCCTTCTCTTTCCACCTGAACCTTTCCAAATATCTGTCAGTGTCTTTACAACCACTTTAAATTTTAAAGCGTTTCAATGTTTCTCTATTTGCTTTCAATTACATTTTACTATGTCAATAGAACACTCTTTAACCTATATTTTCATGCTTTGGTCCCACATCAATCCAAATCTCACCACACTTACAATTCTGGTTCTGTATTTTGTAATTTCCTGCCCCCTTTGGGGAATCTCAGTTGCTAATCTCTGCGTGCTGCAGTCTCTTTTGAAGTCCCTTCTAAGCAGTGTTACACTACCCTTCCCAGAGTACATGAGAGTATTTGCTCAGTTCCCTGAAAGGGTAAGCACAGACAGATAAGAAAAGGAATCAAGATATTGGGAATTAAATCCAGGTCTTTATCATTACAGTTCAGAACACTTTATCCTGGCAATTGGCGATTAACTTTCAATTCATCATTAGAGCTGGTAAATCATCTTCAAACAAAAGTTCCCTGTGGGGATCCGAAAGTTGTATGGTCATTTCCTATTCTTTTTTTTTTAATCTCATCCTTTAAGCTGATTTTCAAAGTCCTTTCCAAGGTTCTAGGGAAGTTATATCTATACCTTGCATCTTTTGAGTGTTTTTATATGTCACTGTAAAGTATATCTATTTTAAGGAATAAATGTTTATTCTTTTAACTCCATTAAATCTACTTCTTTTTTTTTTCCTGTATCTCCTGGTGATTTCATAGCATAGTTACAATGGATTTTTAATATCTTTGTCAGAAAGGGAGAGCTGAAGCTTTTATAGAATCCAAAGTGTTAATGGGTCACTAATACTGGTTGACCAAAAAAAAAAGAAAACAGTGTAACTGTAAATTCCTATTCCTCTTATTTATTCCCCTGTCACTCTATTGAGCTTATAAAAGTCAATTACAATGTAGCTGTTCCTATACCAGCAAAAAATCAAACCTGGCTCTATATTTATCCAGTCCATCATGATTAAGGGATTTTTCTTCACTGCTGTGTTAAAGGATTGGTTGTTCTCTGTAACCAATTTCCCATCCAGACAGCAGAAGTCCTCACTCAGGTGTGGGGTAATGACAGCATTGCTGTTGATCCTTTTAGGGACAGTCTAACACCCCACTGCTGTTTACTGTAGAGCTGTAATCCTTGTGGTTTGCACTGAGACATGCTAAACCTCTTCAGTTAAAAATAATCCCCTCACAGCTATTCAGCATTTCTCCATGGTCCCCAAAAGACAAATTTCCCTCTGCTTCTCTGACAAAGCAGAATGGACCTTCTCAGCCCAGAGGGCCACCATGGACTGAGGAAATGACACCTGACAGCCTGAGGACTCAAACAAGGGCTGGCAGCACCAGCACTGGGACAGAAAAGCAGAACAAGTCCAAGGGTGGCTTCCCAGTGCAGCTGCCAGAGCAGAAATTTGTTTAAAGGTCAATCACTGAAACCATCTCCTGTTCAAAAAACCCTTCTTCCAAGGTAGATCAGATTTCCAGGGGAAACAAATGGATGCTGTTTCCCTGCTGAAACAAAGAGTGTCTAAATGCCAGCTGGCTTGTGAGATTAGAGACCTCAAAGCTCCCTTTTCAATTGCTAAAATCACAATGTGATGCCACGTAACACTCTGCAACTGCACCGAGATGTGTCCAAGGCAGATATTCGACACTATCAGAGAAACAATGCAACTTTTGTACCTGTTCCATCTGCTGGTTGTCCAGAATAGAAGTACTTCACTTGCAGTTACTGTGGCTGGAGATTCTGGTTCATGACACAGATTTTACTAAAGAAAAGGTTTTGTTTTCCTGCTTGTCTTAAATTACCTGTCACACTCATTTTTATTCAATTTGCTCTTTATTTCAAGAAAAGCTTACTATTAATTCAATAGCATGGGTTTTCTACAAAATTGAGAAATATGTAACTCTATCTACAAAGCCACATTTCCTTCTAGCATACTTTTCATATAAAGTCCAGAGGCAACAAACGTTAACTCCAGGAAAAACAAACTAGAAATTACATTTAACTGGGGAAGGGAGTGGGGGGAAGAATAATCTAAACCATCATTGAATTAGGAGCTCTAATAGCACCAAAAAGCTAAAAAACTGTCAAGATGACAAGAAGTAAAAGCCCAGCATTAATATACACCAAAAGGCTGTCATACCACAGAGCTCTCTGAGAGCACCCACCAACAAAAGCTCATAGTTAGTTCCATTCCAAAATCATTACCTTTGCAGAGAATATACATATACAATGGTGGGCATGGTCCTGCACTAAAAAAATCATCAATACCTTGGTGCCTGTGATCCCTTCGATAAACCATGATTTTTTAAAATATATATTTTTTATACATATATATGAATGAAAGGTTTCAAGGAATTTAAAATGCAGCCATGTAATTCCTTAGTCGTATCAACAGCTAACAACATACCAGCCCTCTTTCTCTACACCAACTCCCCACAGAATATTCAGTCAAATTCAAGGTCTTGCTGATGCACTTCAAAAGTCTCTAAGGAAATGATTTAAAATACGTTTGGGAGCTCTCCCCTTCACCACACTAACATCTCACCAGAACAATGTTCCCCAGAAACTCTGAAGCTTCCATCCTCCAAGATGACACTGATGATTATGGGAGACAGGGCTATTTCCACAGGGGACTTCAGCTTGGCTTTACACCACAGAAGTTTACGTTGGTAATAAATATACCAATAAAGTGAAATTCACTTCTGTAGCTTGGTGTTCTTAAAGGTGGGAAAAGAAGTAAGGATAAAGGAGGGACATTATTAGAAGACAGAGGAACATTATTAGCAGAAGGAAAGCACAGAAAAATGAAATTAAAAAGCCTTATAGCCCCCAATATTATGTGGGATGTAATGCAGGTCAGTGTTGCAGTTTCTGCTATTCCTTGGAAAACTGTTTTGCAGTGAAGATACATGAACAGCCACAAACACAGATAGTAGCAGACTAAAAATAACAAATGCTTTTATAAATTAAACTTTTTCCTCTGTTAGACATAAGTTTTTAGGAAACACTTCCTGATTTTCATTAACATAATCACTAAGTCACATCCCATCTACACAATATGGGTCACATTTAAACCATATTTTTCGCCTTGGTACTGGGACCAGAAAGGCTCTAAAGCTGCTTGCCAGCTTAAAGGTTGCCTTCTTTACAAATTAAATGGCCAAATAAGCAAAGGTTTATATAGCAGTGATACAACACACACAGGAACTGCTCGTTGTGAGGGGTTTGAAATAAAGCCATGAAACCAGGCCATTTCAGAGTTAAGCCTATCAGTCTATCTTTACCTTATCTCCCTGTGTCTGGCTATTGCAGTAATCTTGTACAAAATCATTCAAGGGTATTTTGTCCCATGTGTGCTGTAACACTGACCTGGAGAAGGCATAGTGCTGAATTAATAGATCAGCAAGAGCTTTAGCTTCCATTTTCATTGATTTTATGGACTTAAGTTAAAACCATTTACTTATTTGAAGGCCTCTTTCTTCTTAATGTTATTTATTTAAATATGTCTCAAGGATACAACCTTCTACATGACACAGGAGCATGGCTCATTAACATGCAATATTTCATTAATCAGTAGCATTGATTCTTGTGGCTTGTTGTAATGATAACGTGCACTGAGACTTTTACAATGGGTGTTACTCAACATGAGACTTTTATTCAAAGAAAGTGCCAAAGATTTTTCTTGTGGCCCTTATATTCAGATAAACAGCACTACTAAACCCCACAAAAGGAGCAGACACATGGCTGAGCTATTAACAGGATACAAAATTGGTCCCACGTTTGTTCACAGTAAAGTGAAAAATCATCTTCACTCTTTCACATTGAAAACACACAAAGACACAAATAAATTGTTTCTTTCCAAAAAAATTGATGCCTATTTCAAATTAATACCCACCAAAGGCTTCTGCCTAAAATTAGTTGTCTATTTTGCCTCAGAGTGCTTGCAGATACAGTCACATAAACCTAAGCTCCAGGCAAAGCTGCAAAGTCAAGTATTCCAGTCATTGGATTGCAGCACATAATTCAAAGGCTGTGTTTTCTTGGGAAGGTTGCTGTACCAAAAGCGTGTGAAAACTTCACATGAAGTTATATCTCTTTGCTTTCTTCCACTTGCTCCCTGCAGTTCCACTGCAGAGCTGCACATTGGATTTACCAGGGTCAGGCAAGAGCTTTGCAGCCTCCCCCTGGCCCTGTGCAGTCGATCCACACTATTATCTGACACGGCCAAAATTGTGCAGAATCCACCCAGGAAAGTACCCACCAGGACCACAGGAACAGCCAGAATTGTTACATGATGCTGCAAAACCCTTCACTAAAACCAGGCAAAATGACAAATCAATGGCGACACTCATCCCTTTATTCATATAGGATAAATATATAAGCTCATTACTGGCCTATTCTATCCTATCCTATTTCTACAAAGCCATGTGGAAATGTTTCATATCATGAACATACTCAGATTACTTTCAGCTGTAGGAGAAAGGAGCCAAACTTGTTAAAAAGTAGCACTATGTGTGTACATGTGAGCCTCTATGTGTCACATATATATATATATATGTATATATATGCACAAGCCACTTCTTCCCAGTGTCTGTGCCTCTCTGTGCCAGCCACTTGTTTTACCTCTGCCACCTGACTGACAGAACATCTAACCCGAGGCTGTGCCTCAGCCAAAGCCTGCACAGTGACATGTGTGATGTGCTCCTGCCAGAAATTCAGCTCTAAATTCCTATAAAACGATCAGGTAATGTGATCATGACACACCATCTGGAATCACCAGGCTAGTTTGTCTTTTTTTAAGAGGTATCCGCTCAGCTTCTTAAAGGTCAGATTTGAACCATCTGTGATGTAACTGGTTGGAGTATTTGTGAGAAAAAGTTAAACTTCAGCTCGGACAGCTCAAGACCTGAAAATAATTAGGGAAGGAAATAAATTGCTCTAAATAATCCTTTTTTTTTTAAATGAAATACCTGACATGGATTGATTTGGCAATATTATTTCAACTAATTTATTGCTATTTTACTTTAAAATATCCTGATGATTCTTTTAAGTTTTTCCTTTCAGCTTTGATCAAGGATGAATAATTTCACATTAAATTTAGGTGCATTTTGGATTTTTTTTTTTTCCTCCAGATTGTGCTATACAGCATTAGAACCAAACCTGAGATGAGTCAGGATCCAAAAACTGTTGGAACTGTTACCACTACCACCAAGGTTGATGTGAGCTGTTGTGTAATCCCTGGAGCCACAGATGACATCTACATATGGGAGAATTGGAATTTTGTCAGTATTTCAGTTAGATATCTACACTTTTGGATACTCACCTAAGTCAAACACTGTACCACTCCAATAATCAGATATTAGAAAAGAAAGGTTTCTAAAAATGGTAGTATCTTCTAAGAGGCCTAGCAGGCTGGTCGAGGAAAAAAAAAAAAGGTAGGAGCTAAATATAAAAAAAATTGCAATTTGGTAAAACTTTGGAATTGAACCAGAAGTTTGTCTTTCCAGCTTTAACTTAGCATGGAGTTAGATGTTACTTTGACCAGAGTAAAAAAGGGTATTTGCATAAAACCCTATCTTCTTTTCCCTGCCACATAAGCAGAAGGGAAAAATGGTGGGCTATCATTGCCAAAGTAACCTTGTAATTTATAACTATTTATCACTTCATGAACTTTCAAGGAAAAGGAGGAAAGAGTACAGAAATAAAGCAATGACTAAAAGTAGAAGCTTCCATTTCCTAAAATATTCCACCAGTCATGCATTTCACCTTTTCTTTTCTTTTCTTTTCCCTTAAGACTATACCAGGAGAAGTTGTGGTAAATTGATAGCAGTCACAAGTCCTAAATACAGAGTCAAGCTTTGAAAAGCTATGCAGAAGTAAATGAGCCCTCATTTCATTTTACCACATCACTAAAATTTCTCAATGGCCTTTTCCCTGCATATTTTATATGCTCTCTGCTTCTTTCTTTTCTTCTTAAACAAGGCAATGCTTCCACTGCCATAGGAAAAAAAAAATAAACAAACCTTGAATGCTATTTATTTACTGCAGTGAGCAAAAAGCTGATTCAATGTAATAAGGTTATAATTTTAATAATTGAATGCTGGTGAAGCAATTTTCTTATATATTATGTTTGTCTGACAGGAGTTCAATGAACTAAAATGCTGTATATACATAGTCTAAAGCCATTTGAAAATAATCAGGAAGTGAAGTGATGCTTCCAGTGTTTTCCACATAAATCTAAGCCAAGGAACTGCATGCCAGGTTGTGCTTGAATCTAAGGCAAAATGTCCCCCTCACCATTTCATTTAAAATGAGAAATAAAATGTCATTTTGATCCTAAACAGTTCACGCCACAGCAAAGCCATGGAGTCTGCTCCTGCTTTTAATCCTTTTGGGTTCTGATCTTTTAATTAAATTTTTTTTATGTTCTCCCTTAAATCTGTTGTTTGCCCACCACAAAATGACAGATGCAGCTGGGCTGGATTGCTTTGATATTCCATAAAAATATGTTCCATATATACAATTCTGTTCTTGGCAGCACATTATGGAATGCAGTTAATATGGTAGGAAATAATACAATATTCTCCAACTGAACTCTGAGTAGCACATCCTAATTAATGATTATTACTATAGTTTTGCTCTGTCAGTGTTATGTTTATCCATGCTGTTTATCAGTTGTCCTATCAACACCCCAGACTCACTTTAAAACCAAAACAGCAGGAAAGCACATTGAATTTACCTGTTTACCTATTCTTACATTTATCCTGTACAAAAGTTTGTTTGAAAACCTGTCATAGAATACAGAATATAACAGCCTTTTTATCTTCAAAAGGTCAATTTTTCAGTAGTTAAATAAAATTGGTGAAAACAAGTGTTTTTCAACCCATTATTTGAAAAGCTTTTTCCACTGCCGCATTCTCATCTCTGGTTGTGGCAGAGCATATAATTCCAACCTTTTAGACCTCATAAAAACACAATGCATAAAAATTACAAAATATATAGAAACATGGCACTCTCTGTTACCTATACTTTCATACGTAGGAAGATGTCAGTCTAAATTTCTTCCTTTACCTAGGGGAAAAAACAAAATCTAATTTCTGGTTTTCTGCATTATACCTCAGTAATGCTAATCTAGCTCTCTGAATGCCAACCAATGTTCCCAGCCTACCTCCTTCACTACACAGCAGCTGGAGTCCACCACCAGATTTAGTTCTAAGGTACAAAATTAAAAGGCAATTGTGTATTTCTGATTTTATGAGTAATTTATAAATGATGGTAAACTTAGATGACATACTCAATAAAAAACATCTGTGTGACTTCAGGTGCCTTCAGCCCATATTGGCCACACAGCAAAAATAAAGCATCTATTAAATATATTACTGGTACCAAAATTCATTTGTGACAGCAGTGAAAACAAGGACAGAAACTTGGAGATGGTCTAATGACCATGATAAGATGCAAAAACCTCAACCCCCAAACCCCTGGATCTCTTTAGATACACAAAAGATCAAAATTATGTTTTAAAAACAAAATAAACAGTCCCATCAAAAGCAAAGCCAAATTCTGCTTTGTCAGACAAGCAACAGGAGAATATTGGCCATATGTTATGGACATTATTCATATCACTAAATGCTCTTTTAGAAGGAAATTTCTTTAGGTTGGTAGAGTGATTCTCATAAACAGAGTACCTGGAAAATATGAGCTTTCAGCAAGTGTTTAGTGGCTGCAAGTGAAAAGTGATCCAAAACCTGCATCATTTTTTTACCATTATTATTACTGGGACTCTGGCAAAGCTCGTGACTTCAAACTGGCCCAACCCAGCAACCTCTGGAGAGCCTCTGAGTCTCACAGCTGTGCTACACAAACCCTCCTGAACAGCCCAAATAGCACAGAGGCAATTTCTGAACACGTGGCTGGGCATTCTTGGATAGAGACAGCTCAGTTAAAGACTGATGGTCCCCGAGATAAAGGCAAACAGCAAGAGGGAACACATTCATCCATTGCAGTGTGGTGAGGGCTTGGTGTTTGGGGAGTTCATTAAACTCTAGGGTGAAGCTGTGGTGTCCCTCCAAACCTCACCTGAATTCTGACCTGGCAGTGCTTTCACAACCAGGCAAGAAAAGCAGGATTCAGAGCTGACTTTTTGTGATGGTTTTGGCTTCTGTTCTTCTTTGCCAAGGTCAGGATGAATAACATGGGAAAGTAAGATGTTGAGCTCGGACTTGGAATGTTTATTAAATCTTATCTATTCACGGTATTTACAGGCTCACCAGCCATGAGCTTAACTAGCAAGCTAGGGAAACGAGGTAAAATGGAGAGCTTCTAACTCTTTCCAAGGTCTTTTAAACGATAATTACCCAATGAAGAAAAAAGAAGAAGAAGGAGAAGAAGAAGTACTTAGACACACCAAAAATCCTCCATTTGAATCCTATGTGTCACTACACACCACTACACACTAAAACCCCAAATTCTAAGTTTCTAGGACTCCAACAACCTTCTTTTCTCCAGTGTTAGCTTAGTGGATTATCGAAGCACTGCAGCCTGTCCAGCCTCAGCCAACAAACAGCACATCTCCAAACAGGAGGTTTTCCTGGATACCACAAATGCTGCAGTAGCAACCCAACAGACTCCACTCATCTCATTGCAGGCTTGTTTTAACAAGTTCTCTCTGCCCACCCAGCAAGGAATTAACAAAGCCTCTAAAATATCTGGTAAATATTTATGTAAGCTAAATTTGCTTTAGAGAAAGTATCCTGCGATTAACCCTGAGAGTTCTGAACAGCATAGCATTGGATAAATTTCTTCATCAGAAGTTGTCAAGCACTGGGACAGGGAAGCTGTGAAGTCACTGTCCCTGCAGGTATTTAGATGTAGATGTAGCACTTGGGGATGTGGTTTAGTGCTGGCCTTGGCACTGGTGAGTTAAGGATTTGGTGACTCTACCACTGTCATAGCTACAGGGTTTTATTTTTATGCTGGGGTGAAAGTTTATTCTATGATAAAGTGGTACTGGAGAGAATTTTTCACAAAAGTTCAGCGCTCACAGAAAGTGCCTCTAAAGCTACACTTGAACAGAAGAATTTTTAGAACGTGAGAGGCTTGAAAGTTGAACTAAAAGCAGTTAAAAATGGAAAGGCACTTGAAATTTGCTGGTAACCTCCACTTTTTGAGAAGTATATACAGATTAGAGTCTTGCAAATGCAAGGACTAGTTCTCACCAAAAAAAAAAAAAAAAAAAAAAAAAAAAAAAAAAAAAAAAAAAAATTAAAAAAATGAAGAGCCAAACATAAAATACAGTACTAGCAAACAGCTTATAGTGTAAAAAAACCCCTTTATATATAAATAAAAAGAAGTATTAAGAATAAGGGAAAACAAAATCCACAATTATCTCTTTCCACTGGAGCTCTGGCCCATGACTGTTGGCTGGGGGTTTACATTCCAGGATGCAATAATTGAAGGTCATGAGTGGAAATCCCCCATTGCTTTTAGTTCACAGCTAAACCAAAATGAAGGTAGATGACAAACACTTCTTGATTGTTTCTGTCAATCATTTTTCCAGCTGAAATGAGAAAAACTACACAGGGTTAACTGAGGAAGCAGAGTTGGAGCTCCTTTGATAAGTGGGAATTGAACTCATGGGACTCCGCTGCTGAGAAAGACTTTGTAACACATTTTCATCTTTCCTAGGATTTTTTTATTTTTTTTTAAATTCTCTAGGCTTCTTGCAAAGTCCACATTTATTCACTGGCATTTAGGGAGTGAACCAAACCCACTGAAGTCAATAGGAGTCTTTTCATTGACTTCAGTAACCTTTAGATCAGTTTTTTTTAGAAAGACTGACAGAACAGAGATGGAAGATCTGATAAAACTTCCCAGTTTGGTGCAAGCTTTGGCCATTGTGTTTTTACTTATGAAAGGATCGGTAAGATGAACTTTTTTTTCCAGCTATATGTGACAAAAATAAGTAAATTTGACTGACTTCTTTTACTGTGGTAGATGTTATGAGCCCTGGATAGTTATCGGATACATTCATCTTCGTCAACTCATGGAAGAAGAAAAATATGACCCTAAACACAATAAATACATTATAAATACATTTTTACCATTCTTGAGCGTACACTGAATTAGTTATTGAAGAAATTGAATACAGGGAAATGTTAAATAAATTTAATTTTAACTGAAATCCACATGCCAAAACCATATTGAATTTGATATTAAAATGACTAAGTATAACAACATGACAAAATAATATGGTTTATCAGAAAAGGCTTAAAATGAGAAAAATTAAAACATTTGTCTTCCATGGTTGGACAAGACTTTCTATTCTGTTCATTCAAACCATTCTTGCTAGCTGATACAGATTAAATATTAATATCAACATAAAATTTAAATGAGAAAAATAAATTTTAGACACCCAAAAGCAAGTTTCAACATTATAGTACTAAAGCAGAGCTTATTACTTGCTAACATGTCCCTTCCCAGAGCTGTGCATAAAATACACACTCACAAAATGCACCAAAACCAGAATTATTGCTTCCAGCCCAGTCAATTACCATGGAATACCTGTAGTGCCAAAGGGCATATCCCAGTTCTGTGATCAGTCCTGAACTCTGCTTCCCTGATGAGAACAAGTGAATATTTTGGTAAGGACTTCTCTAAATCTGGCCTAAGTATTTTAAAATGTTTCACATCCTGAATAATTTTCTAAGGAAAGGATTCTTCAGGTCCTTGCACCCCATGAAAACCAGGCTTTCCCAAACTAAGTATTCTGTATCACAGCACATTCAACCTGCACAGGTTTTATTACACACTTTAAGGGAAATTGCAAGTTTCAGGCCATTCAGCTGGTCTCAGCAACAGAAACTGAAATGCTGTAGCTAAGGAGGAAACATGGCTTTTTACTTTCCACTAAGTAATAAGTTATCCAGAGCCCACCACAGTGGGTTTAATTTTCAAATTATTGAAGGATATAAGGCTAAATCAATATTTCATGTTATTTTCTAACAAAACCTATTGCAAGAAGCTACCTTATAGTGGCAGAGAAGAGAATGATCCTGTAATTTCATAGACTTTCACTGCCTCTCACCCTAGGCCATCCAGCCATGGGTCACAGATGCCAACATGAAGTGCATATTGCAAATCTGCAGGGATTAAGACATGGGGGCATAAAATGACTGCAGCTAACCCAGGGTTCCTCGTTCCCTCCACACAGGCTGAGGCAGAACACATCCTCTTGAACAAGAAATGGTCAACAAAATTACTACCAGCTTTTGCTAATGTATATTAAATTGTCTTAAAGACAATTATAAGCAGATGAAATCAAGAGCTTTTCCAAGAACATGTGAAACTTGTTGGACTCTAGAAGGATTCTATACATTCTATACACCTTCATTCCTCTTTAATATTCCTTTTTACCCCAGATTTTTAAAAATTAAATTCCTTCTTTTATGTGTTATAGGCTTCCTTTTCTATTGTCCTTACCCCTCCTATTGTTTCCCCAGTAGCTTTCTGCATCCTCTCATATTTCCCAGCCCCACTCTACTCTTCCTTTCCCAACCCTTACCTTTGCATTTCCTTCAGTTCTCACCTTCCCATTTGCTTCCTCCTTTAGCTCCTTTCTTTTCTCCTTCAGCTTTCTCACTTTCCAGAATAATTAATTCCCTCCATCCTTGCCCTCCCATCCTTTTCTTTGCTCAGCTTTAAGGCATTCCTCAGTGCTCTCCCTGGTTGCAGAGTGCTGCAATGAGCAGGCAACAAACTCCAGGCGTGCTCAACACCTGCACTCAGAGACAAGGACTGGCATTACAAGTCTGCTTGCACAAGACTTCAGTTTTCTTTGTACTTTCTGAAGGGTTTGACATGTTCTTTGCTTTTGGTTTTAGTCTTGTGAGGGGTGTTTTTGGTTTGTTTTGTTTGGTGTTTTTTTTTCCAATAGTAGAAACACACATATAGTTTAGCAGCCACTGCCTTTTTTCAAGCATAGCCTGAAGGAAAACAGAGATAACCCCCAAAGTCCCCTGTGTCACATTATTTTCCACATATTTCACCCAGCATTTGGGAGCATAAAATCCAATCAATCTCATCCTGAATTGTACAGAGCTCTTCCCAGCTCTTTAAAGGTCAAGCAGGTCAGTGATTTGTCTTATTTATCCCACACTTCCATTAGGTTTTTAAGAGACAGCAGCTTTATTTTGCAATAATGTGGCTTGGTACTGCAGAACAGAACACCTCCTCACAGCAAACCTTTGAGCAGTTTCAAAGGCTGCGATACTGAAATGGGAGAAACCAAGTAATTCTCATTGTTTGCCATGATGCTGAAAGATTTTTAACACTTTACATTTTGAGGCTGAGTAAAAAATACATATCTATATATGAGGAACTTGAATTAATTAAAAAATATATCATTAGTGAGATTGATGTACACAAACTATGATAACATCATTTAACAGGATGAATGAAGGCTTGCAAAATGGTAGGGTCGAGCTCATATTTTGTCAACAAGTGACTGTTTCAGTGATTTATAAAAATCCTTTCTTAGTTTTGTAGGAAGAGTTTTCATTGTTATTTCGTATAGCTCCTCCCACCCCAGTTTGGCATTGAATTATGGATTCTCAAGAAATCACTCATTCAGTGTAAAAAGTCCCTTTTGTATGAGGCCCTTGACAAGAGGACAGAAGGTTTCCATCATTTTGCCTGTCTTTTGTCAAATCATGAGCTAATAGAAGCAAACCTCATCATCTGCCAGGACAAACTGCTCTGTCCCACTGCCACTGCTGGAAACCCTGCCAAGCAGGCAGCACCCAGGCTCTCAGACAGAAAACTGTCACTGACCTGGGCACACAGCTTTTGTGTCCTTTTGGAATCCTAAAACACAATTTCGCTACTGATGTTCCTGTTCGTGGGTATTTTTAAATCTTAAAAGACAGATTAAAGATTTTTGTGTTCCAAAGATTACCTAGAAGTCTCTAATCATGCCAGGCAGTCTCACGCTTACATCTGCTCATCCTTCACAAAAGGAATGGCATGTTAATGAGGGAAATAACCTGGGAAATTAACTCTTGCAATTTTAAGATTGAAAATTTTCTTCAATACCAATGTCTGTGATCTAGAAGCCTTATAAAAACACAAAGACTTCTGCTCAAAGTGCACAATGTCTTTAAAGATGCTGCCTGAATGATCTAAGAAGCGTTCTCATTGTTGATTCACTTTTTGTGATATTTTTGCTCTTTGTTTGCTGAATCCTCACAGTGAAAATGTCACCTCAATTATTGCCTTTGCACTTGGGAGAATGTCAGGGACCAAAAGGTAGCATTATAATATTGTATGTATAAAGCTCAGTTCTGGTAAATTTAAGGCCTGTAGAAAGACTCCAAATCCAATTTGGTCATGAAAAAAAATCAGATACTTGCACCTCAATCAGTTTTCACTCACAGTCCTAAATTCACTGCAGATTAGACCCTATAAGGTTTAGGATCTATTTATATGAACTACATTTTGGCTAGTTGAGAAGTTACTATCCTTATTGATTAATAAATGAAAGCTGACTATGTCAGAAATCTTTTGCCTTGTAACTATTTTGATCTTTTCTATCTTCTCTGCAAAGGAAGAGACTGTTACAGAACAACATAAATGCAAGAATTTCATAATCCTAATTATCTTCCAAGTTTAGGATGTTTTGCAGATTGAATTTTTTTTTGATTCTATGTACCTGTAAGTGTGAATTTTGCAAGACTGGCGGTTTCCTTATGGAAATTCTACTAAAACAAACAGGGAGCACATGTAAATAGTGCAGCAAATTAAATGCAGATGACTAAAAATTATCAATAAAGCAGGTTGTGGCACTTCAGTTTCATGTGCTCAAATTTTATTGAGCACTCCAATTTATGTGTTGTCATCATTAGAGTTAATATTTACATGCTCCAATCACACTAAACGAGCAGGTCCTTAATTTCAGTGATTTTTCAGCAGTTGCTCTAATTTCTGCCTCTTCACTTGTAGCTGGCAGTTGTTCTCTTTTGGCTACTGAGATATCATCACCCAGCTAGGGAGGTGTATGTATACTCTCTGTATCACTGATAGGCACTAAATGTTCTTACTTTGCTAGAATTTTTTGTTCTGTTTTACTCAGGGAAGTAAAAATACAAGGAATTAATAACATGAGCACATTTATTATCTTAGCAAAACTCCACAGACTGAGATGTGAGAGGAATACACAAAAATAAGTGGATGTTTCATAAAAAAAGAGATTGAGATTACTAGCTATTGAGATTGCTATCACATAAAAGACACAGACAACATGATGCTAATATCCAGATATTAAATGCACACCTATTTATTTCCATTTGTTCCTCATTTACACTAAACCCTCCAGCTATTGAAAATAGCAATCTTTTGGCTGAGCATCATCATGATGACAACAGCAGTAACAGCATTACTTTGTTATGTGCATCCCTACACAGTCCTCATCTCCAATTTGTGCACTTTGCCCTCATTAAGAGAGTTGCAGCCCCTTTCTGTGACTGGATTCACCAGGACAAGTCCTTCAAAACATTCCAAACTCCCCTCAGAAATGCTCAGTGTTAAAACCCCCTAACACTGGATGTTACACAGCACATTCCAGGAGCAATAAGAACAATTGATGGCGATTACAGCAAATTTTATAAGACGGTAAAAGAGACAACCAGAAAATGTAAAGACAGCAATTTATGGGGCAGAGGAGAGTGCAAAGCTCTCATTCTGCCACTGCACCCATATTGCAATTGATCTGCAGGACAGAAACTCCAGTGTCAACCAGCTTATCTCAGCATTTTGTTGACAGCCAGCCCATGAACAAAAGCTTTGGTGCCTGCTTCAGGACAAATCCATCCAGTCATTTTCCCAGCATGGGAGCTGGGCTTTTTGACAGGCAGTGCTGAAGCAGGAATAGAGAAACATGAACACAAATGTAACTGTGCAATACCAGCTTCTGCTTGCTGGAGGTCACCAGCACAACCTCTGGTTGAAAGGTCCTGGATAATATTCCAAGAGAGATCTGCTCTGAAGCCTCATGTCCCAGCCGAGATCTGCTTCCAGAGCTGGCCAGCACCTTTCATAATCACACTTTCATGAAGTGTGTAGGTTGAAGGAGTCAGGATTTGTTTTTACACTATATTCTCCAAAGCCAGTTTTTTCAACTTACTGCACAGCAAATTTGCTTCAGCACTCACTGAGAACACTACTATCAGAAAAGAGAGATCTCTTCACTCACATTCACAGAAACAAATAAGTAGTGTCATCCCTCTTTTTTATGGAAAAGGATCATTAATTCCATGTCTTTGTTATATAGCTGTGTGCAACACTGGTGGCACTCAAAGACCAGCAGACAAAGGCTGGCACCAAGTGCAACAATGGATTTTGACTGCACAGTACTTTACATTCCTGTAAAGCAGCCCTGCAGGCACTGTGCATTATATTCAGGCTCACCCCCAGCCCTGAGAAGATGCCGATCCCACACCACAGGGTGCTGCCAGGGCAGAAACAGAAATAGCCTCCAACAAAGCTGTCAAGCAGGGACAAGGAACTTCTCCACAGCAAAAAACCTCAGTCAGTGGGAGGTGAGGCAAGGAGGGGGTCAAACATAGTCAAGGGCCTGTTGGGAGCTCAGCATGTCTCTGTAGCCATAATGCTCAGGTGAAATGTTTCCTTCCAAGGACTCCCAGGTGTACAGGCAGTTCGAGTTCAGGTAAACTAATAAGAATTTAACATTCAGCTTTTAAAAATCTTTACCACTGCCAGAGGTAAAGAGATCTTCCTTGTCACCAGACAGGTTGCAATTTAGCAACCGAAGGGAAAACGCATTTGTTTGAACATTTAATTTGTTCTCCTGGGGGCTGAAAGCCATCTCAGAAGTTGTTCTTTGTTTGTAAACAAAGGTGGGGGGCAAAGAGTGCCCACAGGATCTGCTGATCCTGGAATTGCATTGACCTGGATACTTTGCCAGTTCATGCTAACACTTGAGTATAATCACATTCCTCCTTTCCTGATTATCCCCAAACAAATTCTCAGGTGTTATCCCAGAGTTTAGAGTTCTGCTGAGCTAGACACACACCAATGCACCAGTGTGACACGCTCCACTTGGAGCAATGGTTAGCATCTCCCTATTTCCAATTCACAAGAGGAAAGATAGAGAGAAAGGTGCAGCCACACAGGCCCTCCTGTCCCCTCAGCTCAGACTCTGCTGTGACAGTGACTGTCACACCTGGGGCAGCACTCCCAGCAGGACACTGCAGCATCACAGACAACATGGTTGGGTTTTTTATATACAGGTGGCCCATATAACTCCTTTTAGTATTAAAAGCCTTCTCTCTGAGGCACTTTGCACAGCCTGTAAGTACAAGCATGAGCAGTGTCTGTGGCTGATTGCAACAACATCCCCCTGGCAACTGCACAGGGGCCCAGCACCTACAGCCAGAGGCGAGGTGGGCAGGGATGAGGAGCCCCTGAGCCCCTCTGTACCAACCCCTGTTTCCAGAGGTTTGCAGCCAGCCTGGAAAAACTCTCCCCTGACCAAAGCACAGCACAAAGGGCCAGTCTCTTGGTTTTCCCTCTGTTGCTGTTGCTTACAAGTCAGATTTAACTTTTTGCTAGGGAGTGTGAAAGGCAGAGCACAAGACAGCTCGCCCTGAAAATTATTGGCCCATGAAAAGTTAAATTTGACAAACTGCTAATTCATGCTATTTAACTGCTCTTTTTAATCCAAGTAGAAATGTAAATAAAGCTAATAAAATCTGATGAGAGATTCATGTCTGACTAAAGCAGTAATTCCTTTCCAAAGAAATATAATCAACAGATTTATGACATAGACTGGAGAAGGCATTGCTGCCTCGTGGGTAATGGATCTTGGGCCAAATCCTGCACCCAGTTGGGCTCAACACCTTTTTGTTCTAGACACAGAGTGGAAGTTTCACATAGTTTTAACACACTCATTTTTCCACCAGAATTCTTTGGCCTGCAGGAGATAAGCATGGCTCTGCAGTTACAAAACCTGTAATAGTTCTCTGAAATAAACTGAAATAAACTCTGTCAACAGCAGCAATTTCAGCAGGAGAAACTGGGAGAGTTATTGTCGTTTTTGAGGTGGACATGACATATAGACTGACGTGGTAAAACCTTCAGAAGGCTCTTTTTATTATGGTAGCATATTGTCTTTTATACAGATTTACAAACCTTGTGAGCAACTCTAATTAGTTAATAACTTTCTTGCCAGTTATTCTATTAGTTAGTAAAAGGTATTCTACTTGTATATCAAACCTATCTATTCTTGAATTGTTTACATATTTTCTCAAAACAGCTTCATATGGGAACTTGCAAATTGCTTGCTAGCTACACTCAAAAGAAATGACAGGCCAACTCTGGCTCCTTCCACAGGTTATTGGCATCACTAAACTGTGGTCGTCCATGAAGCAATCAAAAGCAACTGTGGAAAGAGGTGCAGGAGCCCTGACCTGAGGGGAGAGGGGGCTGAGGCAGCTGAGCCTCTGCTTCTGCCCCTCCTCAGGTGAGGCTGCAGAAATTTTGTGCTGTCTTGGAGGGGGAAGAGCTCCAGCCTCCCCAGCTACCCTGCAAGGAGTCGGTTTGGATGTAGGGAAGTATCACATCCCCTTGGAGCAATTGGAAGTGCTTTAACTGCTGATAATCCACCTCCCAGCAGGAGGGCGCATAATCCCCCACATGCCTCTCTAGTTGCAGGAATTGGGAGAGAATTAGTTTTTCCCCAAAACTCAAGGACATCGAGAGGTTAAATGAAGTGCTGATAGTCAGTCGCTGAGCAATGTATCAAATCGTTGAGGGATGTAAAATTGATCAGTTGTCCTTAGCCTAATGTCCATCCAAAAACAAGAGGGAAAATTTCCATTGAGGAGAAATTAGACAAAAATCAGAACTACCAAAATCTGGTGGGAGGATTCATGACTGCAGTGTATAAGTCTCTAAATATGCCCAATCAGGAAGAACAGCAAGCCCATCTAGGGCTGAGGAGAGAAAGTCTTACTGCTCCAGATTATTCACACATCAGACATCCTGGAATGGATTAAAGCCCTATCTGACAGCAGCAATCATTAACGTGTGTACAGAGCCCAGCATTAGATCAAAGAGCAGCCTTTAACACGTATGATAAAGAGAGGAAAAAAATGCATTATCCAGGATGCCATCAGCATGGAGGACATATCCAAGTTATCTTATGCTGCCATTACTCAAATATGCCTAAGGAAGGTATAAATCACAGCCTGGTTACATTTGCTGTGTGCAGACATAGCTCATGTCCAACAAGGCCTACCCATAAACATAAATGATAACTGGACTTGTTAATTCTTACAGGAGGAAAAAACCCAACAAATTGTAATTCCATTATTATCAGAGAAGATCGACTGACTTATAAAAGCCACCCTGAATAACAGGAAAAGGGAAAGCTGCACTGCAAGAAGTCTGCCTCTAAAACAAACAACAAGAAAAAAAATCCTGATTGCATTGCATTAAAACTTAAATTTAAAGGATAGCTGGCAAGCTCTAATTTTTTTTTAAAAAACTAAAAAACAAAAAAACCCTGTAGTGAGGCATAATAAGGAAATTGAATCTATCAGTGAGGCATACATCCATTACTATATTAGGATTTTCAAAATATAAATAAAGATGCATAAAAATGATTATTCACTAAGCACTCCTATTTATGTTTGGAAAAATTAAAGATATGTGGTTATGCTACACATAGTTCCTTTAGAGAGGGTTTTATCCCTACAGTAATTAAAGAAAACCAGTCCTCTAATGATGACAGATTTTAAAAATGAGCAAAATGTTTCACGTCTTCTACAAGAATTATCTTCTTTCTAATACATCTTGGCATACTGCAGATATTCCAGGAGACTCAGAAATTAAACTCTTTGGGCGAAAATTGTGAAGTGCAAAGCAAATGAAATCTGTAACTGCAACTTATCAGGTTGACTTTGATCGTGAGCAAAACAGGTACCAGCTGCCAAGTGAATAAAGAAATTGGAAGGGAAAAAAATAATTGTGCCATTCACCTTGGTTTTATAAACATGTTTTTAAGTCTCCTCAAAAAAAAAAAAAATGCTCTCAGCTTTAGTTGACAACAAAAATCTCTCTGTGAGACATTTAATGTTGAAGCACACAATGTTCTAATAAAAAAATAGCATTACACAGAATTAAAGTGGCACATTTAAATGTGCTAAATGTGCACATTACTATGCTAGGCTGACAACTCTGAAAGTTATTGTGAGATATTCATTGCTCACTAGAGGTGCTGCTGCTATGGATCTTTGAACAGCTGTTCTTGGCCCTATATAGTTTCATAGTACTTTTACCAGTAATTCAAGAAAAACATAAGGTCATATAGCCCAATATACTACATTTTGTAAAGCCATGAATCCAAAAAGCCTTCACACAGGGGAATCCTGATTGGAGTCTTCTGTGCTAGAAAGCTCTAAAAAGGCCATCAAAAGGGATAATCAATTCAACATTTTCTATGAGAGCTCACATAGATCCTGGTTGTATAAACAAACATCAAGAAGGCATAGCTAAATGGTATTATGTTTGTATGAAATTTTAATGATCCTATTCTTCAAGCACTCTCCAGTTCTTGAATAGGTACTTTAAAAGAGGTTTTAAAAAATATGGAGAGGGTGCAGAAAATGAACTATAAAATATGCAGCTCCTGGTAGGTAGATGCCTTACCCGAATGAAGAACTTCTTTCTAGAAATTGCCAAACCATCTTTCCTGGAGAAAAAAAATAATATTCTTAACTCTAAGACACTTCCAAAGAGCAAATATTTTGCCTTTGAAATACACCTCATTGCACCAGATGGTGTGTATACATATATTTTTAAATGTTCCTGTGGATGACTACTCCCACATATTCCTTACAATAGCACCTTCATCACCGTTCAAATCATCCAGACACCCTCAAAGGCACACAATTGCAAACTGAGTCATGCAAAAGAGTAGCAAAGTGGAGTAATCAGGAACAGAGGATGCCATTCAGCTGCACAAAACTCTTGTGCCTGTTAACATCCATCAGAGCAGTGCTACTATTTAGCACTTAACGCTTTTACCAAGATCTAGAAATCATACAAAAGCCTAGCAGACCAAATATAGGGAGGTTTTAGAGTTGCACATATTTATCCAGCAGACTGGAAAGACTCCTTACAGTTCCTTAATGTTTTATTAACTTAATGCACCCCGTTCTTTAAGGAATAAAGCACAGGTTTCTCATCCCTATGCTCTGGGCCACCCACAGCTTGCCTGTGACTTTGGTACCCTCTGTAGATGGTGGTCCATTTATCACCTGTGCAGGTGTAACACCCTTGGCCTTAGTGCCTAGTGTACAGCACAGAGTAGGAAAACAAGCCTTGAGACCAGATTTTCAGCTGATCTCAAGAAGCTCAATTAGTCTGCATGGAACTCTATTTCTTAGCAGAGAAACCTTGACCCATCTCCTTCACTCAGCAACTCTACCACGTTTAATTTTTCTCTTCTAATCCACCTCTGCATTTTCCCCTCAAGTTTCTACAAATGCAATATTCTGCTGGTACAGTTTGTCCACCACGTCAAATCTCCCTTAATTTTTTTTCTTTTCCTTTTGTAATCTTTAGTGTAAAAGCTACCTTAGAATGAACATGCCATGCTGTAAATTAAACTACAAAATTAAAACCCAGACAGCAGCTCCCACAGAGACCTAAAATACTGACCTAAACTAGAGTCAATACCATCTCCTTTCATAGCCAGCCAAATTGTCAGCACAAAGTAATCATTCAATTCCTTACAAAAGCGTTGTCACGTCATACCTGACAAACTCACCCTACAAAACCAGAAGAAATTTCCTCTGGGCTTGAAATGCCAGGCTGCCAGTTGTTAGCAATATTATTCAGGCCACATAGGAAATGGCCATCAAAGAAAGACATTCATTGCTTTCAATGCCGCTTACCGGTGCTTTACTATTTAAGCAGATTATTCATCTCACAGCATAATACCTCCAGCCTGCCTCAAATACAGATAAATGCATCAAATCCACACAGAGAACTCAGCACATAAGCTGGAGCACACACAACTCTGTACACTTCTGCCATGTCCACTAAAAGTGGATCAAAAATGACAAGAAAGAAAGAAAAGTAAAGAAGAAAAGTCCAGTGGTTATTTTGTTCCCTGAACACTCTCTTGCAAACAGTGGAAAAAAGATCATCAGGTACCTGGCAATAGCTTTTCAGATTCTCAGGGAAGATTTCTGCTGCACTGAGTGCTGCCATAAGGTTAATTTACTGAGGATCAACTGAAAAATAGGAATGATTAACAGAAATCTACCATGGTTAAGTTCTTACCCATCATGTTTGATTTACAGAAATACATTTCCACAAACCTGCACTGAATAATAAAGGAATTTTATCAGGGGAAAAAAATAGCTTCTGATATCACTATTTTTCTCTTCAGTAACTTCTTGAATTGAAGGCCCAGATAGAACTCTGCTTTCATCTCTCCTTGTCTAGTTTGTGCTGCAACAGTAGTGCTGGTTCAAGACTCTTAAGGTTTTAAATTTAACTAGCAAAGGATGTAGTAAAGCACCACATCACAGAATGCAGAACAAGCAAAAGAGCTTTGAAATTGTTATTCCTTTAAGGCAGCTGCTGAGTAATAATGCTGGTTAAATTATGCAAGGAACACTGCATTCTCCCACAGACACACATTTAATATCTCCTGAGGTTCAGTGTATTACATAGCCGAATGAAAAATGTGAAGATTCTCTTATAAGATTTCTTTGTAAAAAAGCTCCTAGAGATAGCAACAGTTCCACAGAGAAGAATTTAGTAACAGACTTTTTTTTTCTTATCTATAGCATCAGTATTAAAAGGGAAATTAAGTTCATAAAAGTTCTTTTAAAGAAAACCAGAAAATTACAGTGCCTTGGACTGTATATTTCCTTTAAAGTCCCAACTCTCAGCTCCAAAATGAGCAGTCCCTGTTTGCCCAGGACTTTCCAGATGAGGTGCTGCACATCTTCATTCTGCCCTGACACAATTTTTTGATTTTTTTATCCATGGCATTTCTACCATGATATGAAGCACTTTTGTTGAAGCCTTTGAAAGAGATGTTCAGGGTACAAAATTCCCTCTCATCCAAACAGAAATGTTGAGCTGCAATGGCAGCTTGAAGCAGAATTCCTATTTAGTTGTTTACTTTTCCCCAGTCACAGAATATATTTTGGTTTAGTGTGTCTTCTTCTCTCTCCCCAACACATCTTGATCTTAGCAGGAGAATATTCACTGAGCAGTGATGCAGACAGGAGTCCGAAGAAGAAAACTGTGTAAATCTGAACTGAGAGACTACAAAACTTTACTGTGAGTGTAGATAAGTACCTTGTCTCTGCACGTGAAGCCTTAATCTCTTCAGAGGACCCTGCACAAACCTAAACAATATTCCACAGGGATCCAAGTGACTTTCAGAGTTGTGGATATTTGTCTTTAAGAGAAGTATTTCTTAAACACTCCCCCTGTAAAGCACCATCCTGATGGGAGGATACTCAAGTCTTGGTAAATTTAAGGATAAAACAGAGAAAAGTCACGGGTATTCTGATATGAGCAGTAACACAGAACAGGAAACCTCACAACAGCTTTTGAAGAAGAAGAGAACAGCAAAATGTAAGGAAAGAGGAGAGAGAGGAAAAAGAGGGTTTCCAGGGACCACGCTGGGGTGAATCACACTGATAATTTATTTGAAAAGAAAGGGGGTGGTGGAGGGAACAGCAAAGGAAATCACAGTTCTGCAGAAGAAAATGGCAAACTTCCATTGAGTTTAACAGGCAAGCATTCAAACCAAGCAAGCTGAACAAACCCTTTAAACTGAATTTACATCTCTGTTGCAGCACTTAGGGGAAAAAAAAGACCCTGTATAATTCTATTTTGCTCATATTTATTGAACACTAACAGCACGATTCATGACAGAGATGAAAAGTCATTAATGAGAGTTAGAAAACTCCCACACAGACCAGGATTCAGGTAATCATCATTAGTAGCAAATATTGAGAAAAAAGACAATGTATAATTCTAGGAGCAGAGCAGTACTGATGAAAGGTGTGAAATGTTAGTTGGGTGATATTGATGCAACCAAAGACACTGAGAAAGTGGAAAAGATGGGCAGGGAGAGTGACTTTGTAAGAAAAAACAGATGCTAGCACAATATAAATGAGTATCTGATACAGTATTCCTTGAAATCAATAGACGTTTGAGTGTCCTCTTAATCCAGTAAGAAGAGCAGCAAGACAAAACAATTTTGAAAAAGGTGAAATTCAAGAGTAAATCTATTTTCATTTAAAATGCAACTGGAGATGGTGAAGTTTGCATTTTCCAAGACTGAGGGAAGAACAGGAGCCCATGGAAGAACACATAGCAAGCCAAGTGACTCCAACCTGCATATCAACCTGAAATGTATTGACAAGTAATTGTCCCCTATTAAAGACCAATCATTCATCACTAAACACTACAAATTAAATCGCTGTGTATGCCAAGGTTGTCATTAACCTAAATTATGTCCATGCCATGTGCACAATAAAGATTAAAGTTGTATGCAGAAAAAGACAGGGGCAAAGGTTTAGGATGAGACTATTTTGATTGAACAGGACATTTTAAGCTAAGAAATATTAAAGAGCTGGAAAAAATTTAGCTTCTTACATGTAATGCAGTCAATTCTTTTGCTTCCTTTTCAGTATCTCAAAACAAGCAAGGCATACAGCTGATACAGGTAGAAAATATGTTGTTGTATTTAAAGGAAATTAAAACATTCACTCAATTTTAATTAGCCCAATTATTTCTGTAAAAATCTGGCTCATCCAAGTATGCATGAAGAAAAGGGTTTTATATTAATGTACATCTGCCATAAACAGTTCAAGTCTAAAATGCAGAATATATTTGGATCTTTTTAGGACTGCTGCTAAAAGAGAAGAGAAAGGGAATTATTGATGCATTCAAACAGTGTGCATCTTGCTTTGTAATGTAATTTGTTTTTCTTTTCCTTAACACCTACACAGCTTCTGTTGCTAGCTACTGCAGTTTAAAGAATAAATATGGACCCAGGGTATCAACTTCCAAAGAAAAACTTGTGAGAAGCTGCTTCAGATTTGCATTTTTGTATTTCAGAACATGAAAGTCAAGTTCGAGTCTTTGCTTCTTGAGACACTGAAACCAACTAAAAGGATTTTCGTTGTGCTTGCTAGAGTTCATATCTAAAAGTCCAGTGGAGTTGCTGTATGTGTTAAGGCAAATCCTTTCCCTGCAGACTTTCAGAAAGGACTCAGGAACTATTAAAACATGTGCAGAATAGAAAATAATACTTTCTTCGGGAAATGAAAATTCCTGTTGCATTGTCTGTATCCATGATGACCTTACAAATATGGAAACAAAGAAGAACCAGAGAGAATGGTGACATGCAAGCTAAAGAGCTTTTCTATTCCTGGAAATTGCCGTGGGGGAAACCTGGAACAAACTAAGTTTTTTT
This sequence comes from Cettia cetti, assembly GCA_013401135.1. Taxonomy (NCBI): domain Eukaryota; kingdom Metazoa; phylum Chordata; class Aves; order Passeriformes; family Sylviidae; genus Cettia; species Cettia cetti. The sequence goes on along the minus strand of VZUI01049097.1, from coordinate 65,104 downwards.
AACCACTTCCTGATTTCACTCCTAAAGCTGCACCTAATCAGAAAACATTTTTGATATGCAAAGAGAGACCACAGTCAGAAATGACATGGAATCACAGCTGAGATTTCATGTTCCAAATTTCATGTTCCACAGCTGAGATTTCATGTTCCAAATGGCAGCACAGAGCTGAGCACGTGCAGGATGACCAACTCACTGCCCCAGCAGCAGCAGCAGGAAGTGCTGAGCCATACCTTGAATGCCATTGAACAGAAATGGCCTTGGGGGACACAGTTGAGATGGGCTGGGCTGGAGGGGAAGGAGGACAAAATCTCACAGCAGGAAAGGAAGAGGAAAGAAATGGCCAGGAGGCCAACTGCAGATGAGTATTTGCAAGATGAAGAAGCTCTGCTATTCCAAGACAATTAAAGGGCTGAGTTGCCCAAATTCAGCTCCTACAACTGTGGGCTCTCTTATAAATGTGATGCATTTCTGCCAAGTAAATGGAGCGTAGTGAGCTCTTACAGACCTCCTCATTTAACTTTGCTTTGCAACAGCTTTGAGCGCTGTGCTTATGAATTAGGCACCACTCTTTCCCCAAGTGGGAAAAGTGATTTTTAGATGAAGTGACTTGCTAGAGGTGGCTCACACAGACGAGTCACATGCTGAGATAGCAGCACAGGCAGACAGGGAAGTGTGTGGGTCTGCTGGGACCAGGCTGCTGGGATGAGTTTGTGCAGGAACAGCGGCTGACGGGAACTGATCCCGAGGGGCACAGACACCATCCCAAGCACTGAGACAGCAGCCTGCAGTCATCCTTACCCACTTCACTATGGTACTTAAAGACACTTCCAAGTGCTTCAGGATTCCTCCCTGGTGCTCGGTTTGGCAGAGTGTCTCAGTTTGCAGGAAGCAATAACCTGCTCAGGTGTGCTTTTTGCACCTCCCAATTGCTTAACAGCCCAGAGCGTCTAAATCATCACTGATGAGGCTCTCCAGAACACACATGTGCAGTCACAGACTGCTCCTCGTGGCTGGCAGGAGCACTCAGTACCTGGGCAATGCTTCAGATCTCACTACTGCATTGCCTCTGTATTCTTAAACCCCACTAGTTTCCTCTTTTCACATTAGTTTCCTCTTTTCACATTTACAACTCACATCACGACTTTTAAATTCGTACATTTGTTCTCTGGAAGTGAGTATTCCTAATAATTACATATAAAATATCTATTTTTAAAAGTGCCTAAATTATTGCAGTACATATATCACTCTTTAAAAAAAAATTATGAGGGGAGGGGGAGGTATTGGGGTTTTGGGGTTTTTTTTTTTTAATTTTTCAAGCTTCAATTGCACAGATAGAAAATTTCTGTTTACCTCTGGAAAGAAACAAAAAGGAGGAAGTCTGCAATAAATTTAATTTCCTGCCTCCTGCTACTGTAAACTAAATGTTATTCCTTTAAAATTTCCTTGCACCTTATTCTTTTAAACCTCCCTTGCATCTTGTAAACAATACAAGGCCAATAAAACTGCTTTTATGCAATATGAGTACTTCTAAAATTATTCTTCTCATAAAAAAAAATTATCCTCATTGCAAGCTCACTCCCAATTTTTCAGTAAATTACAAGTTAAATTCATTTTTAGAGTGGTGGTAGTGTTTTAACTGTACTAAGTTTCTTTTTCTAAATTGGCTAGAAAGCAAGGATTTAAGTGTAACAGGGATGGGAAAAGTCTGTGCAAACTCTAAAGTCATGCTTTAGAAATATTTATGCAAATGGAACTCAAGCAAAAAACAACCCTTGAAGAAAATTTTTTCTACCAACGTACTATTACTAATACGTACATTTGACTAAAGTCAAGTTTTAAAATGCATAGACAATTAGAAGGTATTTTATTGGATTTGCTTGCAAAGCTAGGGTTTTAACTTGTTCTGGTTCACTGCTTTTCTTTTCTGAGGCTGCCCTACAGGTGAAAAGTGTGTTCAGAAAGAACATTTCTCCCAGATGGAATTGGATTGTATGCCCAAGAAAGAAAAATGAATGAGCAACATATGTCATAATTAGTCCTAAAACTTATACAACACAAGTAGAGCTGCACAACAGGGAACCAGTCCTGTCTGTGGCAGCACACAGAGCTTAAAGTACACTCTTGTAGTTCAATACTTTTATCTCTTCCTCACTGTTTGATGCTTCTTGGCAACTCCACAGTTCAGTGCATTTCACACACTGCAGAACATGAGAATAGAGGAAAAAAGATACATCACACAAAGAAAAGTCAGATGGCAGCTGTGCCAACTTAGGGCAAGAAAAGAAAACTATACAAAAATCTGAGGAAAATTAATTCACAGGTAAGAAAGAAGCATGGAGAATAAGAGTAGAATGTGAACCAAACACCAAGAGGCAATGGAAGGAATAAATTCATCTCTGTCAATGGGTGAAAGAAACAAAGAATTTGTGATGGGAGAGCAAGAGGTGGAAGATGAGAAGGCACAGCTGTAGAAATGAAGGAGCAGGTAGGAGGGGTTGGGAGAAACAAATGCAACTCAAGAGGATTCCTCTCCATTTCTTTGTTGGCAGTCAAAGCAGAAGATGGAACACATCATGTCTGTTCTCACACCAGCCACAGCAGGAGCCTCTGCACTTCCCTAGCCCAGCTCAGCTTTCCTTGAGCAGACCTTGGCAGCTTTCCTGGAACTGCAAAGCTTCAGGGAACCACAGTTGGGCTCCCAATGGTGGAGAACATCAACATTCCTTGAGGAAACGTGGTCACAGCAAAGATGTAGCTGATTGCTCCAACAAACCTGCTACTACTCATTTTTCTTAACTTGGTGTAAGTGTTCCACAACTTTGACTGCCCAGGGGTGATTCTGGATCCCATAAACTTCCTAGTCCTGCCCCACAGATTATTTTCTCTCAATTGATCGCTTTCCCCAGTTTTACTTCACACAAATGATAATACTGCCTCTTGAAAAGGTTACAAATTTCACCTGTGAGATGATTTATTTCTTATCTGTCCCACATAAAGAACACTTCTATCACCATCATCTTGTACAGGGATTAAAAAAAAATATCTTGTTGGCAGTTGATCTAGTGAAAAATTAGAAGAGCCACCTCAAAGGGGCAGGTTACTCTGAGGTTTGACCAGTGAACACAAAAAATACAAACCCAGCTGACTATTCCTGCAAGCTTGTGCCTCCATGAAATATATGAGGGAAAAGACACAATTCCTTTGAGAAGGAAGGCAGGGAAAAAAATATTGGATATTATAAAACTGTGTGCCTCAGTCCTGGAAAAGGCTTTCTTTACATCTTTTGTGCCAATGATATTTTTCATTCTTCTGTAAATCTTTTATAGGTCCATACAAGGATAAAATAAAACACTTCAGAGCAGATTACATCCAGTTCAGCTAATGAAGAAAGGTACTTGGTAACGAAGAGTTACTCTGGCATCACAAAATGAAACTATATTGCCTAAATTTACTTCTGTCAGGGTAGGTTTTGTTTAATCTACAGTCCACAATAATGCTCTGAATGGACGGGACTGAAAAGAGGTTAAAGTCATCTTCTCATCAGAAGTCATTTAATATAAAGTAAATTGTAATGGTAGCTGGAAGGAAAATCAAATACAAGAAATGAATTCAGGCTCTGCGATCGAAGCTACAGTTCCATTGATTAACCTCAGCTAAAACAAACTGCTGGACTCTACTTTCTCATTTATTGCCTTCCCCATGCCTTGGTTGCTATGATATCCTTCTAAAGAAATGTGGCAATTGCTCATCTGAGAGTTCCAGATAGAAAAAGGACAAAAGAAAAAAAAAATCCTAATTAAAAAGGTTGACTAACAAATATTGACTAATAACAAAAATTAAATTATTCTTGTGACTATAGTCAAAAGTTCTCACAAAACCTCTGACAGTAAGATCCTTACTCTGCCCCACCAACATACCAAGGTGTTTTTACTTGTAAACAGAGCCATGGAAATAACTGGAATATGAAACTTTATAGAGCTGTTGTTTCAGCAATACACTTCTAATAAATCACTCTTTTAAACTGGAGCCAGAGAATGACTTTTAGGAGAACTTTTAAGTAATTTAGAAAGTAGACCACTCATATGAGCCATTTTCTTCCAAATAATCCTATGAAGAACAAAATTGAATGTTTTGGAGGCTTAATTCCAGCTCTGACTTCATAAATACCTAATTTCCTTTAATTAATATTTACTTCTGTGGGCTGGAAGAAAGTCCCATAATCTCCAGTAAGCCATATTGTCACTGTCTTTTGTATAAAGGTAGCAGGCTCTGTTCTTAAGACATAACAGCCAGTTATGATTTTTAACAAATATATATTTAAAATTTTGCTGTGTTCATCCTTCTGAATATACCAAGTTTACCCTATTACATCTAAAAATTTTCATGAGAAAATTCCTGAAATAAGCTCATTATTTAACACTATGAATTATTGAAAAATATTTCTCTTACATTTTAAAAATTAACATTTAGCTGTCATCTTTGAAAATCCACTAGATTGTTGTGTAACCAGTCCTTTTTTGATAGAGTTATCAGCATAATTTTGGAAATTAAAACCCCTAAAAAGGAGATGCTGAGTCACAGCACAGAAGCCCCAAGGTTTTCAGCGAGCAGCTGCAGCATTTGGAGAAGAGCAATGCCTTCAGTACCCAAACCCACACAGTGTCAGCCATTTCTGGGCACCCTTTTCCTGTATTTTAACAAAAAAGTGCTTTCACTAACGCAGCTGAAAGTGACTGGTGTTTGTCCACACACCACAGCCATGTACTCACAAAAGCAAAACTGGAGCTTTTCAGCCACAAATTCTGGACTTAAGACACCTGCATTTCCATTTGGCCACTGAAAATACATATATTTATAGATATATATCCATACAGGCACATGTGTTTGCACAGCACAGTGCTGAAAGAAGGGAAAAGGGCCCACTGTTCTCTTCCCCAGCATGTGCAACCCCCTCTAAGGATGTAAGTGAAATAAGGGCTGCAAGGAAATTTTCATTAGAACAGGTAATGTGGTTGTGAAATAAAAAATAAATGAGTCTTGTACAGAAGCTTTCCTTCAGTTTTGCTATGGGAGCAGCAAGCTTCAAGCAGAATGGGGTTAAGACAAATTGTTCACATTCACCTAAGCTGTTTAAGGAATTCAGAAAAAGAGAGATGTTCAGTATTCACAGAAGAGACTAAAGATGTAAGGACAATGGGACCGGGGAATAAGGCAGGGAATTGTTGCCTCTGGAATACAAGAAACTAATGGAAATCAGAATTATAATGTGCAGTAAAACCTCTGTGGAGTGCCTGGGTTTACTGTCCAACAGATGTGACTTATTCTCCCAACATAGCCTCTTGAAGGTATTTTGTAGATATTCCCTAAGGATTTGTAAGAGAGGTTGGAAATGGAGTTCTTGTCTTGGGGAAAATATGATTTTCATATTTTTTCACCAATTGTCTGTGTGAATTCATTTCAGTGCTGGAGGATTCTTTTCACCCACACTTCCCCTGGGGACATTTGGTGCACAGGATGAAATATGTTGGAGTCTGAGACAGACAGACAGAGAGAGAATCCATGAATTGTGATAGTTACGAGGTAAGAAAATATTTCTTACAGAAAATGCATTTGCAGATGCTACACTGGTTGTTCCACACAGGCTGCCTTCCTCTGGTAGGTGTTGGTCTGCAAGTGTGCTCCTAAAGATGTGTTCAGCAAGTCAATGATGCGTTTGGAAGCTACGAGGAGAAATTCTGGGGAAATATCATTCAATGTATATTATGCTTTGGAATTCTCAGGTAAACACCTGGTTTTGTCTGTGAAGGTGATGAGATGGATTTCCTCTCAGTAAATGTGGTGGTGTCCAGCAGGGAGGCTACACATCAGTGCACCCACCTCCTCAAAACAGCAATCAGCCCCAAGCCACAGCAGGAGGCTGAGCTTTTGGTTCAATGGCACATTGTCATCTTCTCCCCACCTGCTCCACAGTCATTTTTTTCCACAGGCAACCTGAATTTTGCATCACAGATTTTGTTGTCCTAATCACCTTGTTTTAGTCTTTCCTGTAAATATTGACCACCTGTTTTTCTGAATTCCCTGAATGTGCCTGTCAATAACCTGTGGGACCCTTGAAAAGTTCAAATATATTAATCTATAGAACAACTTGGTACAACTGTTTGAACTGCAACATTTTCATGTTCTCTGAGTCACAGTTTAATTCAGTACCCTTGACAACTGAAGACTCATGTGAAAATAATCCAAAATAGCTCTGATTTCTGGATTCTCGGTGTGTTTGGACAGATTTTAACCACAGCAAGGAGACTTTCCAAACCAAGATCTCAGTCCTGCTGCTACCACTGTGTCATATGGATGTGAATATTTCCTCAGTGGAAGACTGCAAAAGACAGAACAGTGCACAAATCTGCAGGATGAGACCCCTTTAGAGACAACAGAGATGAATCTGGGTGACTGTGAAAAAAAAGGGTGGGGACTGACAATAGCAGAAAATATTGTCCACCATCATCTCCCACTGATGAAAGCCTGTAGTGACTTCAGGGACCCACAAAAGATGATTCTTCACAAGAAAGAAGAAGGAAAGTATGAATGAGTACAACCAAGACTTGAACTTCCACTGAAAACTTAAGTTCTTCCTTCAAAAAAGTGGATTGGAGTAGCAATGAAGAAGGAACTTTAATATACATTAACCACAACATTATTGTGCTATCTAGAAAGGTTTCCTTAGAGTGACATCAGGACACTCACACCAATTTACAGCACTGAAATTTGAATTGTACTCTTGAACACGTAATGCCAGTGGAAATTTCACCAGTGATTTTAATGGAGTTGGCATTTCACAAATAGGATACGGTTTTATTCCTCATTAGGAAAAAAAACCCTGCTCTATTCAGTGTCACGGTGATGTGAGAAATTATATAATACAGTGACACTGAATAACAGTGAAATGATATATATTGCTTCAGTTATATCTACACATTATAATGTGTTTTATAACAACTTGTTAGAGCAGCATCTGTTACGGATTTATTAAAACAATTTGAATATGCTTTTCAATGAGCTGAAGAACCAAGCTCCACCTATTAATCATGGAATATATATCAATGAATTATTTATAAATGGTACCTTTATTCAAAGTGCTGCCAATTAGCTAAACAGTCACTGCATTCATAACTGTATCACTCACCTCTAAACTTTCAACCTTTATCAAGATTTTGAATGAAGAGGCAGAGAAATTAAATGAAAAGAAAGTTTTTAGCACAACAGCTTCACACTGATATTCTCCAGCATCACTGACAGTTTCCTCAGAAAAAGCAATTCTGAACCCTTTAATGTAAAAAATACATATATTCCTATTTCACACCCCACAGCTTTTAAAGACAATCGTGACTGCATACAATAAATATAGTAAAATAAAAATGGGCATTGTGTACCACAACAAAAGAAGTAAAGCAAGGCTAGCTAAATAGTTCTGTTCTGAAAAAAACTTTACCCCGTAGTTTGGTATCTCCACAGATGGTTTCTTCTACTGCAACACAGGTAGAAAGCTGTAAATTTTTTTCCAGGGTTGTGCTCTCACTCAGATTTCTGACTGTATAACAAACTGTGCAGTTACATGGGGCTGTTCTGTCCTCCAATCCCACTTACCACAGCTAGATGTTTACTTCAAAAGCAGTGTAGAAAGACTTGTGCAAGTAAAAAATTCCAGAAACCTCACCTTTGTCACCAAAAGACAAATAATTACAATCAGCTGCATTAACGCCAGATTGAAAGCTCAACAGTAAATCAGAGAGTCACATTTAATGGCGACATAAGCAGAAGTAAAAATTATCAGCATACATTTTTAATGTAAATTGGTGCTATTTGCATGCCCAGAAAGATAGAGGAATGGTAGAAAACAAAAAACAAAAAATAAAAACAAACAAACAAAAAAAAAAAAAAAAACAAAAAAAAAAGAAAAAAGAAAGCAATCAACTGTCTCGCCTTAGAGCTTTGCACTGGTTTCCTTTCCCTTCTGCAGCAAAGCCCTCTGGCCTCTCAGCATGGGAGCAGAGCTAACGCTGACTTCCTGAGGTGCAAGATGCAGCTGTGATATTTAGCTAATTGAAAAACATGCTTGAAAGTGCATTAGTAAATTTTGAATAGATTGGGCTATAACAAGGTGCTTTTCACACGGCCCCTGAATTTAGCCCCCAACACTTTCGGCTTTTTTTTTTTTTTTTTATTGGTACCATCAGTTTGTCAACACTGCAAATTTAACATTTATTTTATCCTCCGATTTTCATAAACAGTTCATTTGGCTTAATGTGGAACGCCTCTTATTATGGAATATTCACCAAATACATGCAGTTCAATAGCATTAATTTTGAAAGTGTATCTGTGGCAATTACTTCAGCTTCTTCAGCTCACATTAACCTACTGCGGAGGGGCTTGTTGTGCATTTCTGCTCCTGTAAAATGTGCAAGGCTATAGATATGTGTAGACAAGAAAACATAATGTGTATGTATAATTCTGACTCTCTGTTTGTGAATATATACACAAATATAAATGCACATCCTTATCCAAAATGGAAAGAAACAGCCTCATCACATATATACAGTGGTTAGGGTTGGATAAGGAGAATGCAGTCATGGTGTGTTTGTTCTCACAGTATGGAACACTTAGGAAAAAAAAAAATAAGCAGAGAGCCAACAGAAAAGCACCCAAAGGAAAAACAAATTCTCAAGAACATGAAGAGAAGCCAAAACAGAGGATGCATCTACTTCATCTTGTAATACAACTTCATTTTAAGAGAAAGATATAAATGAAAAGTTAGTGAACATGCAGTTTGGTAATTGAAAATCTCTGTAATTACCCTAGTTACCAAGGGAATTTTAATCTATTTGTACTCAAAGACATTGCTTTTTAAAACCAAGGCAAAATTATAAGAAACTATTAGGGAACACTCTAAGATAATATTTTTAAGTGTGTAATAAGAGTAAGGAACATCTCTGATTTTATGTCCTATAACACCACCCAAACTGCTTCAATTAAATTTCCTGTAGTGCCTACAAACTCCAGAAGCAGTGCATTTGCAGGGAGACTTTAACTGCCTGTGTAGCATCCATGACGTACAACAATTTTAAGCAGCCATTGGGGCTTTTGTCTGAGAGGAGGAATGATACCTGACAGGCATTTCCAGTCTCACCACTGCACCTTCCCACCAGTGGGGCACATTGCTGTATTATGGGAGGCATGAAAATTGTTGACTCAAAATCATTTTTCTAATGGCTGCTTTGTAACCTGGAATTTTAAAATAGTTCCTGTGATTTTCAGCATAGACACAGACACAGCAAGTGGAGCAAACCCTCTAAGAAACTGGTTTTAAAAATCCTTTCCTCTGATTCATTTGTACTTTAAATAGCCAAAATTAACAGATGCTGGGACTTTAAGCATTTTTCCCTTAGATCTTTAGTCATGCAACAGAGGCGAGCTAAATAAGTGAACTAGATTGAACCTCTACCAAACTAAAGTTAGTAACAGGCCGGAGGCTAAAGTCATGTTCACTGTCCCTATCAGAACACACTTGATGTATGTGCTAAACTGATGGCATATGAAAACAAAACAAAAAAACCACCTCATTTTCATTCTTAAAATCCATTTACCAAACAAACTGGGGCCACCAGTAAAATCCTCATGAGCAGCAGTAAGGCTGCAGAGGGCTCACCCAGGGGAAGGTGGGAGAGCCTGGTGGAGACAGCCTCAGATAATGTGCAGGACTTCCAGTGTTGATGCAGGATGCATTGTGCAAATAACAGCACTGTTTTAAAGAAAAGCCTGATGCACACCACCAGAAAATAAAATAATAGCCTTGATGGAAGGAATCTGCAAAGACATGAGCAGCAATGGAAATTCAAGCTGACTTTATAAAGCTTTTCTAATTTCTAAGAGGTCTAAACATGTTGCCATGGGGTTAGGTTAGGTACCTGCCAACACTTCAACATCCCCAGGACTGTGATCCTTTCTGCCTGTGCCATGCTTCTTACCTTACCCACCCCTCTCTCTGTTCTTTTATACTCCAATTCCTTATTCTCCTCATTGTAATTTCCCCATTTTCCTCCCTACCTTGTCCGTTCAGCTCTACCATACGAAATGCAACAACAACAGAAAGCAGTGAGCCACTCCCTTTCATCAATTTTCTTCTTCTCATTCCTTTGAACATTTTTGCTACCTTGAATTGCAGAAATAGGTAAAATTAAAGAAAAGCAGGGAATTAACAAAATAGAGAAACACCAACACTTTTTAATCATGAAAATACTTCAGAGACTATTTTCCCTGAGATCCAAGAGTGCCTCTGTGTAAATTCCTGTGCCGAAGGATTAAGACACTGTGATCCAGATGATGCTGAATATGATGCTGAAAACAAAATGTGCAGAGTAAAACAACATTCCTAGTTCTGACAGATGGCACATTTTTTTTTCTTTTGAGGATTATTTTTTTCTAAAAATACGTGGGTTTAGGCTTCCGAAAATTAATAAACTAAAGGAGGAGATATTTTTAAAGTTATGTTCTTACATAAAGGAATAAAAATAGAAAGCAATTAGCTTTTCTGTTTCGTGTGATTGATATATTTTGTACAGCTACCCAGACCTCTCTTGGGCTGTCTGTTTGCTCTTAGTCAGTGAGGACAATGACATCCTGAAGTTACCATTTCTCATTCATTTCACTAAATGTCACTCCTAGGTAGATGGGAAATTAAGGGATTAACCAGGAAGGAGACTGAGCTGTCACTGGAAAATTAATATTTTCAAATTAACTTTAGACAAAGGATGCATAAGATCTAAGTTATGTTGATGAAAACAAGCAGTTGCTCCATAATAAATATGTAAATCAAGCCACTGATCTATCAGTTATTATGACAGTCTGATGTCTCAGAAAAACTTGCTGTGATTCCAACAACATCCATGCAATGCTGAATACATATGGTAGCAGATCAAGATGTTAATGCATAACTGAGCATCTAGAATGCTTAAACCCCCCTTTTTATCAGGTAATTTCTAATATAAACAGCTTCTAAACGCAATAGCTTTATCTGTCACTGTTAATTAAACCTGTACTTTGTCAACATACAATAATCCATTTATTATAGTAAAAGCCACTACATTTCAAACCACTCACAAATTGCAAACCATAATTGCTAGGATTATTTTATTTCCAAGTGCAGGCAGCAAAGCCACCTTAAGATTCAACAATGGGAAGATAATTTTGGAGTGTAACCATAGCTCTATCTCACAGTCCATTTGCTTTAGTATTGGCAGCAGACAAGCTGTAATTTTTCATTTCCTAATTAGATTTAGCCATTAATTTAACTGTTCCATCGTATTGGTGGGATAGAACAGCCCTATTTGTTTGCTCCTTTTCTTTTCCTCATTGTTTTTGCTAAACGCTCTATGACAAATGCACTAAATGAGGGGGAAACCATGAAGATCTGGATACACACAAAAAACTGGGTACTTCCACACTGGTCACGTAACAACCTCAATTTTGAGCATCTGACTTCCAAACTGCAACCTGTGACATTTTGAGAGGTGTTTCTGGCAGCACACATAGGGAAGTTGGGCACTCTGTGAGGGATTCACAGCTCCTCACACTCCCAATAGCTCAGGGGGAACTCTGAAACAAGGAGAGTGCCATAAATCCCAGCTCCCAGTGGGCTCAGGTGCCTCGCTCTGGGCTGCAGGAGTCAGGCAGGAACTCAGAGCTCCAACGGGGTCCATGATTTAGGGAGCCAGCAGACAGCCTGAAACCCTGGCAGAGCTCAGTGCTCCACGCTGCGTGTGCTGCAGCCAGGCACTGCCTTTCGCAGAGCAGAGCCCTCTTTTCAGGTTGGGTGAATGTTACAAGGCCAGTTTAATAACAAGTCAAACAGATTAGTTTAAATCACTTTTAATGCTGGCTCAGGCTAACCTGGCTGACTCTGGATTGACAGGGAGTGAGGATGTCTGCTTTGGAGGCAGTAATCTCTTACAGAGAAAAGGTAACAATGCGAAAAGGCAGCGTAGTGGTTACTTCGTATATTGCTACAGCCAGTCCCAAAATAATCATCTACTACTACATTTATGCATTGAAATCATTCCTTTCAATAAAGTGAGCAAGGGTCATTCCTATTAAAAACCCCAGCATAATGGAAGGAAGCAATATGAGTCACTTCTCTTTCATACACCATGGAGAAAAAGAGGTGAATTTTCCACAGTGTTCTCAACACAAAAGGGTTCAAACTCTCATCTTTTCCCCATTTCTGCAGTGCTGCAGCCACCTGCCCTCAGCCAGAAGCTCTTTCTACTCTCCACAGCCCCTGGAAAACCTCTGTAACTGGAACCAAAGTGGAGCAGCACAATCTGTGGTCCAGGACTGAGAACACCTATTTAGGACAAGCGGGAAGAGGGGGCTGGGGGCTGATCCCTCTTCTGGCAACTGCTCAGAATTTTTACACAGAGTGTTTTGCCCAAAGGCACTCTGAACTTGGATTAGTAACTGGGCCAAGATCTCTGCTGACCCAGGCTGCCTCGGTGACTGAACCACAGACATACTGTGTCTGTTCAGCCCAAGGACCTGCAGGGGCTTTTAGCAGAATGACAGAGATGTAACTGGAGTGGACAGTGCCCTCTGTGCTGCATACCTAGGGCGCTTTAATGAGAAATGAAATGTATGAATTTGATCTCCCCGAGGCTACAAAGAGCCCAGAATTTCAGTCTTGCAAGCCTGAATGAGTGCTCTATCTACTGAAATATTGTACAAATTTCAGAAGTCCCGATTCGGCCATTATACACTGCGCAGGCATCGCAGCAACCACGCTTTAGCTGAGGAGATGTAGACAAAGCATCACTCCTCTTGAGGACCCCAAAGAGCCTTGGGTTTGAGATGGATCTGTGTCATGGAAAAAGCAGCACTTCAGCAGCACAGGGACTGCACTGCAAAAATAGATTAGAGCCTGTTTGTGCAGGGCAAGGGATTTTAAAGTCCACTCGTATGCACTCAGAGTCCTGCATTTCATACAGTCGATACCCAATATTTCACAACAAACAGCTCTCATTGTGATGTTTTAATGTTTCCCATCTTCCCAGCAAAGTTGTAACTTACTGAAAGTATTTGTAAGTAGATGTTTAAAATAGGGAAAACCTTTCCACAAGTCTAGTGACTGAAAACCACCCCTCTGAAGTCCCTTCTTGAGTCACTCCTACAAGTGTTTGCAGTGTCCTGGCTTTAGTATGAAAACACATCTAAATTAAAATTTACCCAAGAATTGGTCAGCAGATTTGGGGTATGGTTACACAGTGTCTGACATACTAATACAAGGTGAACTATTAAAAATTCTCAAAGAATTTGCCTTGGTATAAGAAAGGAAAAAAAATATTAGGAATTTTCCTGGGACTTTAGAACTCTCCTATCCAGAGGGCACTGACAGTGGAGGATCCACACACTGCAGTGCCAATGGACACTTGGAAATCTGTTAATAATGTGTTTGGAAATGTGAAATGCAGACCTGGACAAAAGATATATAGTCTTCTACCCTGCAGACAGAGAAATGCCTCTCATAGTGACTTCTCAGTCAGATTGCTACTTTTTCCTACTGTGCATTCCGGATAAGCATCTCATCCTAAAAATCATTTTGAAATGCATTAGTCAACGAGAGACCTGGTACTTATGCCAAAAGAGCCAAGATCCCTCCTCTAGAGATACAAGCAACTAATCTGTTAAATGTCCCTGACATGCAGTCCCTTGGTTTCATATAAAACCTCAGCTTATATTATTTTTGGGACTTCCTAAACTGAATAACATGAGAGGGGTTTCTCCAGAGACATCAAGACACAGCAAATGACCCTTGCTGCAGATAAGCAATTCTTTTGTCTACATGAACAAGTACCGGAAGGATAATTAATCCTTAAGCATAATCATAACTTACCCAACCAAAAAAATCAAGGTCAAACAATGAGTTTGTAAATCACTGAGAATTGTATATGATTATGCAATAGGCTGCCATCATTGCCTTGAGGCTTTACATTTTTGATTGCACAGGCATAGGTGAGGTGTCCTACAAAACATTGCAGCTTGTGCCAACCAGAGGAGATATATATTCTCAAATCTGCATATTGCAAACACAAATGGGTTTCATTTGTTAATTATTGACATCCAGCCATTGAAATTTAGTGATATTATATCTATTACTGGCACAGGAAAGGGGAGAAGATACAAAGGAGGAAGGAGGAAAAATAACAATACTTTGTGATTTAAAATGAAACATCATCACCACCACCAACTGCTCTCTGAATCTGAATTGCTAAAACCATAAGATTATCAACAAGACTTGATGCAGGTAGAACAATGAGACCTAATTATTCGTCACAAAGCCAGCTATTCCATTTCAAATAGAGGAAATCTAAGAGCAATAAAGCCCATGCCATTAACAATTTGTCTGCACACATGATTAGACTCACAGAGATAAAGAAGCCTCTGAATTTAATGATGAATCCCATATTTCTGGCTGGGCTCAATTTTCTCTACTAATTATTTTGAAAGACTTTGTGGTAGTTAAAGGTGTTTAGATGATAAAATATGGCACTGTCTCCATAGATTTACTATAAACACTTGGCATTTATTATTGGGTGTTAAAATACACTGTGAATTAATATCGGCATTTAGGGTTATTTCTTTTGTTGAAATGTTAAAAACGTAATTCTGGAGAGTTAAAGGACAGTGCTCTATGCCTGTTGGCTATTTAGAAACCCCCAAATATGACCTGCATACAGATGCTGCCCCCAGATAGGATTCAACAGAACAAGTTACCAAAGAAACTTAGGCAAAGAAAATAAGTGGTTCAGGACAATGAACTGAGAATCTGACTTGGGCTTTTAGTAACACCAGGATGATCATAAAACAGAAAGATGATAATAAAACAAAAAGTACCCTACTACATAGTTAAATATGTTACATTCTAATGGCAGCAAAAATGTTAAATATTTCCTTTATACAGAGCACTTGGAACTGGACACAGAAACATCATTTACTGAACCTGCTATGAACAAATATCTTGTGTTCTACTATTTGGCTTGCAATAGTTGTTTCTTCCTTTCGTTCTTGGAAGATAATAAACAAGTTCTTTCTCTTAAAACAAAACAAAAACCTCCATAGCTTACATACAAATCTAATGACTACAGGAGCAGAAAAAAAATTTTTAGTCCACAGAAAAAATATTTTCAATGTCTAATTTGCCATGATGACAATGCTTCTCAGATGCACTCTGCCTTAAGAGTTTTTTATCAAATCAGTCATATACATTCTATGGAATTTTCTGCGGTTGCTAATATAGATTTGTTTCCTGGCAAACAAAGCATATTCCTGTGCTCAGTGTCTGGTATTTTAAATCTGTTGAGAAGTGCAAACACCCACTCGGAGCGATGTTCTTCGCTCTGTGGACGTGTACACCACACACACACACGCCCATGTAGCCACAGCCCAAAACCCCTCTCTTTTTGTCCTCCCTGCTAAGGATGTGCAGAAATCTCTCTGTCATTTGTGGATGGCTGGAGCTGGTTCCTAATTTGCAAAAGCTGACAGTTTTGCTTGCCACCAGCAGCTCCCTCCCAGGATGCTGCGTGGGAGGGGAAACATGCCCGGCGCTGTTAAAACAGCACACATAGGGGCACGAGTATTTTTACCAACTTCACAAAATTTGACACTCTTCAACTGGAAGTAAAACCCAAAACATGAAGATTTTAACAAAAATTAAACACTGTGCTTTTGAGAGTACGTCCATTTCCCATGCAAAATTGTACCGGAGACAAAAGAAATGCACTTTGATGATTTTGATAAGAAAAAATATAATTTAAATGGTTGGAAAGATTACAGGAGTTCCTTCTTACCACAGAATAAGGTATAAAGTTACTCATGTGTGAATTATGAATTTGATTGACCATCAGTGGTAGTAAAACACACTTTAAAAAGCTGTGCTGTTCCATGAAGCACCTGGTATTGACCACAGCAAGAGGCTTATCATCTCTTCTATAGCTTCCCTGGGCCTGCTGCTTGACCTCCAAGGATACACCTTTGAAGATCTGCCTAAAAATATCATAATTGGTGCTACCAGCATAATTTGCCCATGTTGATATACCCATATGCATAAACAATAGTATCTCTGTATTTTCAAGAACATCTTCTATTCAGCTGCTTTGCAGTTCATTCAAGGTTGCAATCTACTTCATATTTCCATTGAGACAAGCACTTTAGTTTGTACTTTTTCTCAGAAATGCAATTAAAACCTAAATATTACAGCACCATATGCAATAGTGTACTTCAATCTGTTGGTTTTACTGAATTTCACATGAAAGAAACAGTCTAAGGAATACTGTAATAAATACCAAAGCACTGAATTAATGGGTAATAATGGGTAGCTTGGATTGATGCTGATAGAGCCTCCCAAACAGTATCCCTGTTGTCAAACCCTTAGTTCCACTAAGACTGGCAGTTTAAATCCCCGTATAAACCCAGCCTTACTAGGAACAGTTTCCTGGCAATACACACGGGAAAATCAAGGCAGGAGTGATTACAATATTCCAATCTGACTTCCAAGGGAGGAATTCTGCAGGTTCACTTATG
Organism: Cettia cetti; assembly: GCA_013401135.1. Taxonomy (NCBI): domain Eukaryota; kingdom Metazoa; phylum Chordata; class Aves; order Passeriformes; family Sylviidae; genus Cettia; species Cettia cetti. The sequence goes on along the minus strand of VZUI01049097.1, from coordinate 48,475 downwards.
GCCATTGCTGATATTTACCAGTGCAGGGCAGAAATCTCAAGTGTTAATTAAACTCCAAATCACAAACCTTGATCTGCTCTTTCCTAAACGTTTTCCTGAAATTTCCTTCTGAACAGGTGTCAGCATCAAGCTCAAATGACATTCCCTGGATGTTACTTGAAACATTTGTATTATTCCAGGGATTGATTTCAGCATACCATAGGAAAATGCTTGAAATAAAGTGTAAAATTCTTCACCCCTCTCTTTTCCATCACCATTCCCAGCAGTACTGACCGATTGCCAGTGGGTGCAAACTCGCCTGGATCCACAGAGGCTGCTCTGCTTCCACATCTATCATCCAAAGGGAATCAGGGAAAGCAGAGGCTCCACGTGAACACCCTGCTCTGCTGCAGGAGCCTTTGACTCACAGAGCTGGGTGCAGACTGCTGCCAGATTGCTGTATTAGCTGCTCAGGGTTTTTTTTACCAACATTTACATGACAAGATGAGACAGACAAACGGATCCCGGTCCCGATGCTGTGAATCATTACTCACTGCCAGCAGCACATCCACTCAGCTCACACTCTTAAAGGCACATTAAGCAAAATTTATGTTTTGTTACTGTACAGCCCAAATGGCAATCCTGGTTTATTGGCAATAACTCATCACCTGTGTCTTGCTTACAAAGTGCCTCACAAAAGGAGCTGACATACAGTCATTTAAAACTGACAGACGCCAAAGACGAATCAAGTAAATTTTACTCATTGTTGAAGCTGGAAGACATAAATGAAAAACAACCCTAATTCATTTACTAGATTTCTTCCTATTCCCTCTTGGGGGGTATTTAAATACTTTCCCACATCAACCATGTCTTTCATTGTTGCATTTAATGGACAGAAACTCTTTGTCACTATTTAAAGTAAAATCACTTTCAACAAAATCCTTCTATTAGTCATATTACATGTGTTGGACAATTTGCTTTGCAACACAAGCATGTGATTGCTTGATTACGCTGTGAAGTAAAACCCGGGTACAAACATCACCCATTTCTCTTCATGTTATTCAGCAACACACCTACTGAAGATTGAACATATAATTTTTCCAATAAGAGTCTAAATCGTAATGAGTCATTATCAGTTACAATTAATTAATGGATGTGGCTCACTCACATCTGTATGTACACCCTTTGGAGCAAGAAACCTGAAGGGCCACAACCCAAAGAACTCACAATCACTGATTTACACCAAGTTGTGCATCAAAATACTTAAAATACAATCCAAAAGAAAATGTCATTACTCTCAGCCTTCTCAGCACCTTCCATTGCCCCTGGTGCCCAAATTGTTTTCAGTCAGTTCAGCACATCTCTAGTGTATAATTTGTTTTATTCAGTGGAATTTCCTGTCATGTCTTGTCACGTCAGCCCCAGAATGGCTCACTGCCTTTAAGAGATACACAAGAGTCTACGGTGAGGGGAAAATGTCACAGAACACCACAGTCAGAGCTCACTCAATGCAAAGGGGAACATTCGTACGGAAAAACTATCCCTGAACTCCACAAAACTGCAAGCTTCAAGAGATGGAGAGATTATTTTGTATTGCAAAGAAAAATGAAATGTATAGCAAAAGTTCTTTACATCAAAATAGAAAGCAAAAGGCATTTTACATATATCCCATTTGGGAGGAACGGAGAAAAATACAGTGTAGGCTCCTCAGACTCATCTTTAATGCAGAAATGAAAGTGCATGCAGAGGTTTTAGCTTGCTTTTGGCACAGTGTAAGTGAAAAGGGTAAATTCTTGGTCAAAAAGTACTACTATCACCTGCATTCCACCTTCCCCCCTTCCTTCTTCTGGGTTATCTCACATTTCAAGCTCAAAGCATGTTCAATTTGTTGAACAATTTAACAATCAACTAGTGAGATACTTTCCATTTCCTCAGAAATTATAGAATCATTTCCTAGGAAAAGAAAAAAATTGGGCTTCAGCCTGCAACAGCAACACAGTCCAATAACTTGGGTTTTTCTAGGTAAGAAACAGCAGCTTTATACCACAGGATTGATTGGGTGAAGGCCTGTGGACAGAAAATCAAATTGGATTATGATGTTTCCTTCTGATCTTTTACAGTATGAATTTGTGATTCAATCCTCAGCTTTGGTTTGCACACGATGTTGGGCTGAAAACCATTTATATTTTTATTAACACCACTGTCTGTGTCTCTACTTCTTATTGGAAAAGCTCTGCTAGCAGCATTGGAATTTCAGCAAGGAATCGTGATGCTCAGTTGTTCAGGGGTTACTTTGATCCTGAAGGAACTCTTTGGAAGAGCCTTTGCAATGCTGACTTAAATAAATTGATGCTGCTAATTCATTCTCAGCTCTGTAAGAGAGGATTTAGTCAATAATTTAAGAATATGAAACGTGATAAAAATCTGACCTTAGACACAGGCAGCCAGTTTGTGATAAACCTTACAAGAAACTCTAGCTGTTATTGAAGGGACGGAAAAAGGCATTAGCCCCATGATACCCTGCATTCACCCAGCATGGAGAATAGGATACAATAGTTAAAAATATGACAAGCTTGGGAGTTTACAGAGCAGACAGAAAGAATTGAAACACTTGGATAAAGAACTAATCTTCTGTGGGGTGCCCCTCTGTTCTGGGGAGAACTGGGGCCCATGGGACACAGAGAAATAAGCTTACAGCAGACAAGGTGAGGCTGGGGTTAAGCTAATAAATAGACAGGGGGTTATGTCACTGTGAGAGACATAAGTGCCCAGCAGAGGAAAATGAGGCATGGTCAGACTCCAGGGAAAAGGAAAAAACACAGATTTTATTTGGCAAGTCTAACCAAGGGAAAGAAGAGGAAGATTTGAGCACAACCCAAGGTTGAAAACAGTATGATAAACATGCTAGAAAAGTGCTGACCTCAGTGCTGTGTCAGGTTCTTCCATTAGCTGAAATACAACCCTGGCATTAAAGAAGTCCCAATTTTCCCAATTAGAAGTCCAAGGCTGTAAGAAATGCTTTCTAAGAAAATGTAGGGAAATTTCATGATGTGGTGAAGAATAACAATTTCAGTCTCATAAAATCCCTGAGTTATTTTAAAAAACGTTCACAAATGTTCTGGCAAAGCAGGAGATACAACACCCTGGGATTCTCATCCAGAATTCAGTTTCAAAACAGTGGCGCAGCTGGGTTAGGTTTTTATCAGGATCCATCTTACAAGGCACCAGTTAACCTCCTGTGGGCATACACAGCTCCAAATGAAACGCACACCGAATCACCCGGAACATGACAAGATCATTTGGCACTTTTCATAAGCCATCCAAGGAGGAGGGGGGAAAAAAACCCAACAAAATAAAGCTCCCTGCCTCCACCCCAGGCATCTGAACACGGCTGTTCTTGGGCACTGTCCCAAAGAGGGGCATATGCCGAGGGAGCTCTGAGCTCTGGAGTGAGATCCAGCTGGGCAGAATTACCCCAGATTTACATTTCTTTAATTCCTGCTCTAAAGCAAGGTGATGTAGCATTCCCACTGGGCACCACAAGCAGTGAGGGAGTGGGACAGAAGTCAGGATCCATTTGCTTTAAAGAACAGGCACATTTTCTTGGTGGCATCCCCAGGTTAAAAAGCATCTTGTTTGAGGTTGCTTTTAAACTCAGGCAGCACCACCGACAAGTGCAAGCTTCCCCTGCTGGGACAGCTTGCTCATTCCATTTTGCTGGGATAATTAGCTTTGAGCTACTCTAATTGTAAAACAGAAAAACAAAAAAACAAAAAAAAAAAAAACCAAAAAACAAAATCATATTCTCTGCCTCATTTTCATAAAATTTTCAGTAACTCATGCCTGTCAGGTTCACCAGACCTGGGAATATGCTGTGCTTGCACATCAAAAAATATTGAGCGATTGTGTCAACACAGTTTACTAATTTAGCCATTTCTGTCCCCATATCTCTACAGAGCTCTTTTGGCTGCCTGCTGTAATTAGTGACTGTCAAATGTATCACACTTTGTCTATATCTAGTGTCACATTAACAGCAACTTATTTTAATTGATTCTTGATCAAAAAGATTGCTGGAGATCCTACACATCATCCTTTGTTATGTGCGTGCTGTAAACTGCTGGACAACCCTGCTGGGATAGAAAGATGACCTTTTGGATGATTGAATAATGATGGCTGACACATTTCTTAAATCTTCTGGCACTGAACTGCATGATATACTATTCAAATGGCAACACAATTTGCTGTGTGACATTAATTCTCCATCATTGCACATCATTCTATAGATTCTTGGCATTTCATCCCAAATTTACCTTCAGAATATTTTTTAAAAAATCTGTCTATAAAAGAGTAGGGTGCTCAACCTAATGAGGAAATGTTGCCTTCATAACATTGTTTATATATTGCTTCATTATTCATTTTTTACAGGCACCTTATTAAAATTGGAAAACAGAGGCAGGAAGACTATAAAAAAAAGCTCCATAACGATAGTTCGCATTTCATTTTTCTGTGCCAATTCCTTTGAAGCACTGAAACACTAGAGAATACTGTTTGTCAAAACTGACTACAACAAATCATTTTTACATTTGAAATTTCATCTCCCCTCTTTGCTTAAGGAATGAAACACTCAAAAAATTAGTAGAAAATAAGAAGACCTATTACTCAGAGTTATGGCTTGCCGAGGTCTACTCTTCATTGCATCCCACATGACCAACGGGACAGCTGCAGGAAATTGCATTAAGAAAATGAAGGATTGCAGTACAATATGGGCATCTGAAGAGTATGTTCCTTGCACATAGGTCTATAGAGTCTTGCATCTACAGAGAGCTAATGGTCTGTGAGTAAATTAGTGCCATGAACATCTTTTACATCATATTACTCCAGGGAGACCTTAGACCTACTAACTTCAGCACATGAAAGATGTATTAAATGTGTTCTGACCACTGACTGTCAGGTCTGTACTTGTCAAAACTGCCTTACACACCAAGAAATTATAGATGATGTTTTGATCCTGATGATGCTCAAGCAGAAATTGCCTTTCCTTGGTCTTCTCTTCTTTGAGAAATGCAGCTCATACCAAGAGCATCCAGTGTCATCACTGAGGGAAGGAAAAGGCGTTTTTGCCTCTTAAGTGTTACTAATTATTCAACTTTTTTTCATGTTGGGTAAAAACCCTTCTCCATCAGTGTATGGACTGCCACATGCCAAGTACTTTATCCCATGTTTAATTGGACTGTGCACTATTTTTTTAATGTGTGATAACCTGTGAAGGATTACTGAGATTTTCCACTGAATTTTCTGGTAAAATCATTTCACAGTGCATGTACTGCAGCTCCTGTTTCTCAGCTACTGGGAAAGTAAATGACATGACTGGGAGAACAAAAGATAAAGAAGCTACAGGAGGGAAGAAAGAGAGAGAAACAGGCAGCACACTGTCAGGAGAGTGACAGGTCTCTTTTATTTTGAGGAAGCCACGGGAAGGAACACACATGCATGCAGGAAAAGGTAAACACATTTAAATGTAATTTTATAAGGCTGAGCACTAAAAAAACCTCTGCTGAAAGTGAAGTAATGAAATGTATGCCTTTAGCTTCTCCACATCATGTTGAGGAAACAGAAGAAACAACCATCCAAAACCTCCATCTACAGTGATACAAGTACAACTAAATTCCTTACGGAAACAGGTTCAGGTTTCATCTGACCCTGCAGGTCCCAACAAGCAGAGTCACAGCAGTGGTGCCTCAGCTGAGGGGTTGTGGCAGAAGCTGTGCAGAACACATGGGACACGTTAAACCACACTGGAAAACCCCCTTGCACCCCCCTCTCTGGTGCAGAGAGCCAAGGGCATTGCAGGCAGGCAATAGTGGGTACTTCTTTGGGTCACCAGAGCTTTGGATCATCAGAGCTTTTGCCCTACTGAATGTGTTGAGAGAGGAACACTGCTGCCTTGAGGTGTCCCAAAGTCAAATTCAGGGACTGTATCCTGGGATTGTTCATTGTCTCTCCACTGAAGCTGCCCATGAAGTCATTAAATGACAACAATTTCTGCTGTACAACATAAACAAAAGAACACAGGACAAAGATGACCTTCCACTTACCCACAGGTCATCAGAAACTCCTGGGTAAGTAAACCAGAGAGAATTCACCTTGTGAACTCAGATGCCAAATCTTCCCTTCCCAAGCAATTTTTCTCTTCACAAAACCACCCATCCTGCTAGAAATACTGATGAAAGATTGGGAATCAAAAGTTCTTTACAACAGTACCAAGATAACAGCCCTAAAGTTCATTAGTGGTTTTAGGAAATAGCTTGTTCTATAGAAAAATAGTGGAAAGGTATCAATTAATATTCATCAAGACATCAATCTTCTTCCATCTTCTTTTTAAAGCTGGAACACCAACCACAAAGTCTCTGTGTTACCTTGCCAAAAGCAAAAAATTTTGTCTTTTCGTCTATTTCCTCACACATAAAGTGCTACTCAGTACAGAAAACACTTTCTCTGAACTCTGTCATCTTTAAAAATGAAAAATTTATGTGACTTTGTATAACTTTATCTGGTGACAGCTTGGTTCATACCATTGATCAGATTTGGCAGGAAAAACAGAACTTGAACTAAAATACTTACACCAACATGATGGTTATGTAATTATATGATCTATCCAAAATGGTTAAATACTTCCTTAATGGGATATTACAGTTTGTTAGTCAATATTTATAGATTTTTTTCATGTCAGCAACATTTAACAAATACCATCCTTTAGGTGTGCCAGTGCAGCTGGTTTTCTGAGTGAACAACAAGGCAGAGAAATTCACATATGATTTCTTAACTTTACAAAACTGGGCAGAACTACCAGGCAGAGAGGAAACTCTATGCTTAAATTCAAATAATGTAAATCTTCATGTACCTGAACACATTTGCAGACTTTTGCTAAAAGGAAATAGGAAAAACCAAACAAAAAAATCATAGATGAATTTTGCTCTTTACCCTTTTTTAGATTTCTTCAACCACTAAGACCACTCTCACTAAGTAGTTTAAAAGCATTGGTTGTGGGAGCAAAGTAAATCTGCAGTTTTGTTTACTTAGTATTCTCTCAGAAAGCATTAAGAAGAGGTAGTTGAAATCCTTGCCAAGAAACATGCAGCACAAGAAAATTTTCCCTAACTTTTTCAGAGCCTCATCCAAAGCCAAATCAAAGGAAGGCAGGTGAGGATGGAAGTGATAAACCAAGGTTCCCTTCCTCCAGCCACACTTCCCTGCCAGTGCCATTGAGTGCAGTGATCCCAGGTACTGCTAAAACAGCACAGGTGCTACAGAAGGATTTAACAGGGTGGCTACAAAAAAGCAAGGAACACTAAGCAATCTATTTCCCCACCACACACCTCCATACACTCTGCTTTTGGGATGCTGCTTCAGCTATTACAGTGCCATTGAATTTAAATTTGGAAAAAAAAAGGATGTAAAAAGGAACAGGTGCCGATCTTCCTTCTCTGTGAGGAAATATGACACAGCAGAGTCTCATATTAAATCCTTTGTCTTCATGCTAAGGTCTTCTGACATTTTAAATATGAGCCATAATGATTAACATCTCTCCTTAAAGCCAGAAGCTAAAATCCGCCAGCCTGCCACACACACTGACACCTTTAAACACTCACACACTTCAGCAGTTACTAATTTTCCAATCCAGTACCTGGATGTGACATTTTGACAAGTTTGCAAAGGATTTGCTAAACTACTTATTACTTCAATGTATAAAAAATATGCTTTTTTTGCAATACCTTTCAAAAAGAACTTCTGAATACGTTTTATATGTGATTTTCTAAAGTAGCTTTCCCATTGCTCTGCTTTCATGTGCCAAAGGAGCCTAATGGCTCTCACAGCATCCAGGTGACTTACAACACCTAATTACTGCCGCATTATTTTTTGTGAAAGCAAGCTATTTTCTGTCTGAGTTCTCTTAAGCAGTGCAGTCATTAGGCAAATGGATGGATCAAGAATTTGCAAAGACATTTGTAGTGACTTAAAGTAGATACCACTGGAGTTACCAATGCTTCATGTAAAACAGGAAATGGGCCTGGAGCTGCTTTGTATTTGATAGATGTTTCTGTCACAAATACCACCATTAAAACCACCACCCGCCCAAAAAAAAAACCAAACAGAAAGCAAAAAAACCTCCCCCCAAAAAAAAACAACCCACCACCCCTCCAAAAAAAACCCCAAACCAAACAAAAAAAAAAATCTTCTAGGGGTTTTTTAATGAAAAGATACAAACACAATAATGGGAAAAACTCCTTGGAGGTGAATTCAGTGAGAGTAGAGAGAGAAGGTTGGGTGAGGAAGCTGTCAGAGTTTTTTTGTGCGGGTTTACGGGGAACACGAGAACTTCAGTCCAATATTATTGGCCATTACTAAATTAGTCCTGGAAAACAGACTGTAATCTGATTGACTCAGAGCTCCTATAGACTGCCCATATTATTCTTTCCTCCTGAAGTTCTCCTAGGTCAAATGATTGCTTTCCCATTATCAAGATAACAACAGGATATTCTATGTATCTGATAACAATCTGAGAAGAATCTAAGAAGCTCTTGAAGGTAAACGGGGTCATGTGTTTGCTCTGGTACAAACTACAGGCTGATTTAATAAGACAACAGTGAAAACTAGAATCACTCACAGTGGGGTAGCATTCAGCATGTAGGGTTAGCTAAAATGTTGGCAGTGTAATTATGCCGTGCTAAGATAGACTCAACACTGCACAAAACATCACATTTCCCCAGCAGATTTTACAAAGTATTTGAGCTTGCAATATGGTGGGAGAAACAGATATTAAAAATGACCTTCCAAGTGTCAGAGATTGGAGCAAAATCTCCGGGAAATGAGGATGGCACTCATTTAAGCTCAGCTCAGAGGGCAACATCTGAGCCCCAGGTTAAGTCCACATGTGTTAGTGCTTAAAACAAGAGGCAAAATGTTCTCTGAAATGTATTGAAATGTAATCCATAGTGATTCCAGCCCTAAAATCTCCAGGAAAGGAGCATCATTCGGATGCATTACTGTGAGTTTGATTTCTTCTCAAATGTATATCAAAACACATTCAGATATTACAGTTCATATCTGTGATTCAAAATCCTAAATTATTTTAAGTTTCCTCTTGTCTCTTACTGTCTGTCAAAGAAATGAGCTTGGTTATTCCAAAATAACCAGCACCAACAAAATAAAATCGAATATAATATTAGTAAAATATATCAAGATGTTGAGACACATCTGGCAATATTATATAAAGTGCAAGGTATATAAAAACTTCACTGTGACTGCAGAAATACTGCATTTATAAATTATAGAGCGAAAATTCTGTTTTCTGGTTTACTTTTTACAAAGGTCTTTTAATTCATCATTAATTTTAAAACAAAAATACATCACATCTTTTGAACTGCATTTCTCCTTTATGAAGTTTAGCTTGTCCCACTGCCCTGCAGAGGGGTGGCAGGCTTAGCCCATACAGTGGCCATGAAGCAGCTACATGAGCAAGAGGGAAAGGTTATTAGACTGTGAGAACACAGAGATATCATTATAGAATTATGATTCTGACATGACTGATGCATTAACCACGTCCCCACAGCTGGACAGGAAATTCCTGGCAGACAGAGACAATCCAAGTGGAATGGAATGGAAGTGTCCCAACCCAACAGAAGCTGTTCCCAAAAGGACTTCTCCACGAAGTGCCAGGGTCTGTGCCCACAGGCTTTCACTCTGTTCCTTGGCATTTTTAATAGCAGCTTATTGATTTTTGTATGGCTGCGAGATCAGGCATACAGGGCTCTTTATCACACGGATTACAATCATTTTGAAAAGCATCCAAGGCTGTTCCAGGGGAAGGACTGTGAGAACCCAGTCAAATAAGAGATGGGCTCGGTCTAAACACGCTCACCACTGGCGAGAGGAGGAGGCTGTTGTTTTATTTGTTCTAACCCAATTCCAGCCCCATTTCCCCGGCAGGCTCCGGCTGTCACTCCCAGCAATACTCCCGGCTGCCATCTCGTGTTTTCCTTCCACATTGCAACCCTGGGCAGGCTCTGCACATCAAGTTTATCCTCGTATTCCACGAAACGCCAAACAAAAGAAAAAATAAATTAAAAAAAAAAAAATCGGGGAACAACAGCTCTCAACTGTTGCTTTATTCTCACCAAAGTGACAATTGGAGCCTTTCCAGCACCGATTCCTGGATATTGCCAGCACCTGTAACAGCACACAGCATGCCTTTTGTAATATAAAAAATTACGGATGACCTTATTCATTTTGGTCCAAGATTTAACTCTGCCCCATCTGGATCTTTTTAAACACTATTTAAAAAACACATTAAAAAAAAAAAAGTCTGATATCCTTAAACATAATTCCCGACATTCTCCTCCTACTTTTCAAATAAGGCTTTTGTTGTGTCTTTTGTACATTTAAGGCTCTGCTGTCTGGTTTGAAGGCCAAGCTACACACAGAGTTTGGCAGGCACATTGTCATACTCCCGCACCCAGACAAAAGTAGTGATTTCACTTTTTCCCTATATAAATAGAAAAAATGCTCCTATATTTCTGCACTTTCCTTTAAAAGAGGAATTGTTCTAAAAATAAAGGTCAGAGGTGTCAGGTAGAATTACATTTAGACAGACAGCATTAGGCCTTATATCCCTGTTTCCTTTTATGCTGGAGACAATGGAATTTCGTGCATTTAAAGAAGACAAAATTGAGCCTTTTATTATGGCCACATTATGAGCTTCTTTCTCACTTCACTGAATAAGCTACTCAATGGAATAGTTCCATTGACTGTAATGAAGCTATTCCAGTACAGAGCTAAAAGAGCAGCAGAGTCAACCTGAAATGCCTCCAAAGGCTCCTGATTGCTGCACAGGAGGAGACCAAGCACAGAAGGAAAAATTCTCCCAGTTTCACATTGCTGCTTACTCTGTGCCGCTGCTCTGAGGGCAGAAGGATTGAAAAGTTCAGAGACGTGTCCCAGAGCTCAAGGAACAGGGACCCTGTGATGGATCAGGACCTGAAACAAGTACATCTCTCATCTTGTTAGACACTGCAGGGTGTCCAGGACATCTGCAGAGACTGACGGAGCACACAGGACCTGGGAGAGATCTGTGTCCCTCTGGAGAGCATCCGGGTGGGCAGCACAGCCCAGATCTGCAGGGGGTGACAATGGGTACCCCAAGCATCCCTTCCCCTTCCCTAATGAACACCCATGAGCAGCTTCATATTGTGCAGCTCACTCAGTAACAGGGCAGTAAATGGCACAGATTTATTTACATACCAGAGAAAAGAACACACCATGGTTTGGGTACACAGGTACATTTTTCACAGCTAATGCCACCTTGATCTTCGCTTTTGTTTGTGAGTGCATGTGTGATTTATCACGATCTAGCCCCAGGATTGCAGAAAATTTGTGTCTTAAGTAGGAGGAGTAAAAGGGAAATGAAACTGTTCTGTGACAGACAACAAGCAAATCACAGGCAAGGAAAATGATTGCTGGGTGCACTGTGTTTAAATCCTAAGGGCAGAAAGGAACTGCAAGACCTCACTCAGCTACTGACATAGACAATAATTTCTAATTATCAGAAACTACTCATATGTGATTTGCACAGACCTAACCAATGACCATATGCTTATACCATTAATTTTGTTTTTTTTAACCCAAAGTGTCTGCATAGGAATGACATATTCTCATTGCTTCACAAGTAAATTTTTCGTCATGAAAAAGGCTGTGGGCAAATATAACTCTCTTGATAGTGCAGTCTCCTGTTTTCTGATTTATGCAGGTACATAAACATTGTGAATCATTGTACACAATCTCTCTTAACAGAAATTCGTAAGAATAAAAGTGAAGTTTAGCAATGTAGATCATCAGCACTAAGAAACTGATTATCCATGAACTAAAGAAATGGATGCAGCAGTGGAAAACGGCCATACTAAACCCTTTTTCCCGAAATCTAGCTAGAACATGGTCTTAACTATGCCTGTACTTTTGAAACACATGAAATTTTCAAGGGAAAAAATGGATAGAAATTGAAGGCAAGTATAACCTGTAAATAATATATTCCCATTGCTCTAATGCATAAGAGTGACTTGCTGCTCACAGACCATTTCAAGAGCTTATACAGGGCAAAATAAAATACAGCTTAAGTGACTGGCCATGGGAGCAGCAAAACTAGGGATAATAGCTACATTACAGTATTTCACCATAGTACAGCAGTCACAGAAACAACACCTAGAGCCCTTCCACACTGCAAACCTGGCCAGGAGATTATTTTAGGTCTGTACCATTCAAACCTCCTGTTTTGCTTTGCAAAACAGTCCGAATTCCCACTTATATATCTAAATGCTGCCACAGCTCCCTCTGTGTTACAACTGCAATAGGTACCCTGGCTGAGGTGAGACAAATCTCCCATTTCCTGGTGGATCTTTCCTTGGTTTTGCCAAGTGGCTGCATTAAATTCCCCTCTCTCTCCTGGAGCTTGTGCAGTCGATACAAATGGCTACCACACTGTTTTCAGAGTACATCCTGCCAGGTCGGGTTCCAACATAACATCTTTCTAACACTCCAGCAATTCCATTTGCAGGGCTTTGAGGGTTTAAAAGCAACACTATTCCTGCAGAGAGTTACCCCAACTATTTCCTACAGCACAGGAACTGTAAGGTCACAGAGTGACTGAGCCTACCCTTGTTTCATAAGCAGCTTCCTTCAACAGCTGTAATATCTGGGACGAGTGTTCGGAGAGTGTCATTTGGCCTCACTGAGTGATTCATTGTATACTGGAAAACTGCTCTGCATTCTTCTGGATGCCTTTGCAGCAAAGCCAGGACAAAGCCCCATTTAGCTGGAAGCCCAGCATAGTGGCTCATTATTCACCTGCCACGGCAGTCACAATATTGTGACGGCTTCCAGACAATGGTGGAAATTTCTACCTACTTTTTTACAGGAACACATTCCATTTTCTACCTTTTTTTTTTTTTTTTTTTTTTTTTTTTTTTTTAATCCAGAGAAACAGGCACTGAGTACGGACAAAGTGTAGGGAACTGGGAGCCCTTTAAGTTTTGTGTAATGAAAGAAAAACTAATTCCCAAAGTGCTCTGTGAACTACCACGGGATGCTCCAGGCTCCCTGATCCTGCCTCAGCACCAATAAGAGGAGCTTCAGAGAGAGAGGGAATGGGGAGGGAGGCGAGCAGGAGGGAGGGGAGAGATGTAAACAAGCTACTCAACCATCTCTAACCTGTCATTTGGCCTGAGCCCAGTGGCCCCCTGGTGCTCTGCCAGCCCTGGAGAGCTCAGCATCCTCCCCAAAACCCACTGTGGGAAGCACTGCAGAGCCCCCCTGCAGAGCCCCCCTGCTCCTCCCTCACTCCAGGGTCAGCCACAGCTGCTCTCTTTGCTCTGAAGAGAGAGCCCTCAAAACAAGCTTATGCAGGAGAACTAACCCACATCTGTAAATCTGTTTCTCACATCCAGTGTCATAGCTTTTGCTGTTTGATTTTGGGATAAACTGAGTTTAAATGCCATGCTGAAGTAAACACTGTTACTCCAAAAGTGCTGAGTTTAACAGCTGGGGTTTTCCTAAAGTGTATTTTTTTTCTCAGGGCAGCAATAATTCAATAAAACTACGTGAGGGCTTTAACAGTTTCCCTCTCAGATGTGTGTCCTGTAATACACTGCTGCACAGGCATATCCTCAGTGCTCTTATGAAGGCTTTTAGCAGAGAAAGATTTCTACCTCAGCAGGGAGGTAAATAGTATCAGCAGGCTCTACAGCAATACCCTAAATGGCACCTCCATTTAATTTCTACATAGTCCTTCCAGCACTTCTTTGTCTTTGTTTCGGTTGCCACCTCCTCTTTCATCAAATTCATCACTGTCACATTTGCAGAAGGCGCCTATTACGCCACAGCTTATACTCTAGTTACACTCCCTTACTGCCTGCCTGTGCTGGAAAAATCATAAAAAGGTATTTGGGAAACAAATGCTTCAAAAAACCATGTTGCATCCCTGTGGAGATTGCCACCTACTTCCTATTAAGCCCAAGCTTGCCATATGTTTTAAGGGTTTTTAACCTCCTTTCTCTCTCGTGCAGTTCTGCAGTTGGAGTCATGCTGCTAGTTCTGCTGGTAGGATGTGCTTTTTGCTGAGGGGATGGGAAGAAAGGGAGTGAGAGGAGGAAGGGATGGAGATTTTCTAACCAAAAGGGGATCCTTGTCTAATAGAACCCGCAATATGAGCAACTGCTTCTCTGGCTAAATTGACAATTTCATAATATTCACTGCCATAAACCTATCCACACACGGACTCACGCAGTCACACCTCCCTTTAACAGGGGTGTCCCTGCTCCAGGCCAGAGACTCCTGAAAATGTAATGATCCATTTTAAAATTTCTGGGAGAAAAGTACATGCACTTTCCCTTCTGTGCCATCCCAAAAGCTGGAAGAAACCCAAGGGCCATCATGGGCTGGGGAGAAGTGCAGGCTGTACCCTTGCAGTGACAGATTATCACTGTCACACTAATGCTCAAGACATATTTGTTTGTAAATCACAGCCCTCACTATATTTCATGTCATTTTCCAAGCCTCCTGAAGCCAAAGCTAGATGAAAATTTCAGCTTTTATATTTCTAAGATTTTGTGATTTCTGAAAATGCCTTGCAAAGTTGAACTCAAAACTTTTGGAAAGAGGCAAAGTAGCTGAATATATTTTTTCTACAATCTCAAAGCCAGTAAGTAGTTTCCAATTTCATATTCTCATAAAGGAGGAATTTTTTTAATGTATTTTCCTTTGATTAATATGAATAACATCTGCATAACTCTTGTCATCCTGATTTATACACAATAGAACCCCACAAGCATTAAAATAATACAGGTGCTAAGGCCCTTGGCATCTTTATGACACGTGAGCACCAATATATGCATTAGCTATTATGCTAATTAAAACTTGGACTGCTGTACTGTCTGATACTTTAAAATTTTACACCAGACTAATGCTTAATTGTGGAAGATCAAGTAGATAATTCTTATTGTGTCTTTCTTAATCCAATGTTAATATAATCTGTAAGGGAATTACAGAGTTCCTTCCCAGTACACCACCCAGAATTTAAGTGAATGTGCAGAACCATTCAGGCAACAACTGACACATGAAAATGATGGATTTTTTTTTTTGAAGGAAACCATCTAGGATGTGCCTTTGGAATATAAATAATGCAAATAAGCATATTTAAAAACTGAGTTGCTGCAGTGAGAAACATGATGGGATTCTACAAGCACTACTAAGAAATCTACAGAATTTAATAGTCTACTATGTCACTTTAAAGGCTCTTTTAAAAAAATTCCTTCTGGTCCTACTACAGCAGCTATCTTCTCTGTGTTAATCACATAAACTCTCAAGCAAATCCCTTTGATTTCAAAGGGATGAAAATTTCAGTCTCTTTTTGCAGTGGCTGACAAGAGTTTTTCTGGAAGCCACCATTTCCGTGTGAACAAGCATTTTCCTTTTCTCTCTCAGAAATATCTCCTGTTAGATTTTCCATGTGCTTATCAGATTTATAGGATCTACAGGGACTCTTTGTCTGTATTAATCTCCAGAAACTACATTAAAATAACATTAAGGTTGCTGAGTCAAAGACTGGGAGGTTAGGAAACACCAGAATTAAGTTAAACTAATCTAATTTGATTCCTTATGCAAATGCCTTATGAAACAATCTGCAGTCATATAATTACAAGCTCCCATCTACTCCACGCCTGCTTTGGAGCAAGGGGGAACCTGGAGCCTCCGAAAAAAACAGCTTCCACTTTCTTTGCAAGGCAAAATAGTGCAGATCTGCCTTCTCTAAGCAAAAAACTCCAAGGTTTTCACTGAGCCATGCCCAAAAAATCCGGCCACATTGGATAGTTTCAATAGCTTGAAATGGAATTAAGAAAAAAATTAGAAAAACAAGGAAATGGGTAAAGCAAGGCTGCTACAGGAATCCCTGTACCTATGGTAAACCTGGGGAGAAGCTGAGTGCCAGTGGAGGAGCCATGTGGGAACAGCTGGCACAAGGTGGTGCCGTGGGATGAGACACTCCTGTGTCTGCCACCAGTGAAAATTACCTTGCAAAGCACCCTGGGATTTAAGGTGTTGGGGTTTTTTGGGTTTGTTTAAAACATTTAAAATAAATAAAGAGCTCTGAGTATTGACACAGTATGTTCCATGG
The DNA here is from genome assembly GCA_013401135.1 of Cettia cetti. Classification (NCBI taxonomy): domain Eukaryota; kingdom Metazoa; phylum Chordata; class Aves; order Passeriformes; family Sylviidae; genus Cettia; species Cettia cetti. The sequence continues at coordinate 32,277 of VZUI01049097.1, read as the reverse complement.
CAGTTGTATATCACAAATTTTTAGTTGTTTTGGAAGCACAAACATTTTTTGGGTATTGTTCAAAGAAGGAAGCTGCTTCCCACTCCAGTCCTCAGTGCTGTACCACAGTTTGCTGCTGCCTGTGCTCAGGATACTCTTGGATTTTCCACTTTAAATGATAACTGGTTTTTGCACTGTTTCTGCCCCAACATTAATTCTGATTTATGACCAAAATTTTCAGTCTAAGAAGAAATATGAAGAGGCACAGTCATTACAAATATGATCTGCAGAGGAGAAGAAAAGAAACAAAGAGGTTATGCCCTTTTTCCTCTCTTTTATAGATGAAAAGGTTTGCTTTTGTTTCAAAACTCTTTCAAAGTTCACAAGCTCCTCTTGTTGTTTCACATTAGAAATGGGGCCTACAGTAGGAAAAAGTGAGATTTTTATCAACTGTAAGGCAGAGAGTCAAATTAAATTTCTGAAAGATAGACCAAAAAACAAAATATTTTTATAAACTAAACCCTATTTCCTTACTTGAAGGTAGGATCCCAGAGTAGATAAGGGCAGATTTTTTTCCTTATTCTTAAAAGCTTTTGACTAGCTAAATCAAATATTCGCCTTTGTACAAAATAAGAAAAAGATTAGATTTCCACACCTTTTAACAGATAGAGAAAATCATGGTCCCTTTTTTCCCCTTTTTCTCAAATCATATATATAATTACTTGGAATATTTACGTTAAGTACTTTATCCAGCACAACTCAAATCATTGTAATAAATCACTAAAAGACACACGTATAGTGATCTATAAATCAAGTCAATACAGAATGTCTTAGTGTTGATATAAATTACCTGTTTGCTCCACTGCTGCCAAAACATCACCAATTATGCCTTCCATGCAGTTGCCACACAGAGGTGAGGATTATTTTCTTTTCCCTGGAAAAAGTTTCATAAACTGCTGTCCAGAAGAGTGGAGAGGATGTGGATGAGGAGATTGACACAACATGGCAGCAGCTCTTTGGAAGGCTGGATTGTAATCCTCAATGTTGCATTGCTTTTAAATTTTAATAGCAATACAAGATTAAATAGGGTTTTTTGGTTTTCTTTTTTTATTTTTTTAAGAACTTTGCACATCTTTATTCCCAAAACTATCCATGATGTATAAAGTAGCAAAGACTTTTCAAGTCTAATTATTATGTTTTTCTGGCTTTTCTGCTTTATGTTCCATCAGTCTGAGGAATGAAAATAAAGAAATTGGTTCACTTTGATTTCAGTTGGGTCCAAGTTAATTTTCATCTCAGACAAGCCTGTGTTATTTCATGACAGACTATCTGAAACACAGAAACCCAAAGAACTGGAGCTTAATAAATATTAATAGGATTGAAAATCCATGAAAATATAGTCTTGTTTTCTATTTTTAGTTTCTTTTGATTTACAAGGCCTAAACATTCATCTTAATTTCATTCTTTAATAAACATCATGTATTTTCTGTATCATCATTTCACCAATGATTTCAGCTACTACAAGGCTGATTTTCAGGCACAAAGTAATCAGGAGGTTACTACAAGGCTGTCTTATAATTATTTAATCTCAATACCATTTCGTTAAAAATATATAACACAATTTCTTTCTCCCCACTTAGGAAAGAAAAAAGAGAGAGAAAGAAAACCTACATCCACCTCATAAACTGCTACCAGCATTTTCAGCTGCACTTGGAGCAGAATTTTCCCACTAACAAAGACACAGATATATCCAAGAATACAGAGTAATATATCAGTAGTATAACAGCAATAACATTCAATTTAAACATTTCAGACCATTTTGACTGTGGAAATCAATAGAACATATTTCCAGTGTGAAAGTTGTCTGTAAGATTTTTTTTTTCTTTTTTTCCGTTAAGAAAACTTAGGTTTTTAGTCCATGAGAGGGAGGGCTTTTTCACTATTCAGATGAAAGGCGGGCAGGATCACGTCAGGATGTGGATTACATCAGACTGGCAGCAAGATAAGGTCACTTAGGGATCAGATTTTTGCTAATTCAGGTCTCTGTTTTATTACTGTGAGGAATTACTCTGATTCACTAAAAGAGAGCAAAATGATAAAGCAGTTCAAGGCTGCCTACCACAGACCATAAAACGAGTATAGATATTGCAAAGCCATGCTCCTAGAAACACTGGCATTAGGGTAGTTGTCATTGTGTGCCACACACTCTAATTCTCCTTTAAAAAATTTCTGGGCCATTAAGACAACACAGAAAAATTAAAGTAAATGCAGCAATTTTGTCACATCTGCTGCCAGAACAAATGACATGATGACTCTGAGAAAGACATAAAAGCCATTTTAATTATCTCTTCTTTGAAGGAGGCATTGGCTCAAGCCAGACAGTCTGGGTCCAAACCTGAAGTGTTGCTCAAAGTGAGGATTTAAGTCAGATTTAAGGAAGAAGTTTTTTTTCAGTTAAGCCCTGGTACAGGTCACCCAGAGAAGCTGTGGCTGCCCCATCCCTGAAGTGTCCAAGGCCAGGTTGAAGAGGGCTTGGAGCACCCTGGGATAGTGGAAGGTGTCCCTGCCCATGGGAGGGGGTGGAATGAGATGATCTTTAAGGTCCTTTCCCAGCCAAACCATCCCATGATGTGTTGTTAAGACCCTCTCTACTGCCAGTTGTCAGGAACATCAGGGTGGAGCAGCACTTCAGATGCACACCCAGGCCAAGAGGAGGTTTGGGCAGTCAGCAAAACACTGCATTTTCCCCACTTTTCCATACAGGAGGTGTGATCAGCACACCACGGTTTGTTCTGCACCTTCAGCATATTTAATGCCACAATTCACACGTGAACCTCAGTTTTGCAGGATTGCTTCCTAATTTTTTCAGCTTTGCATGAACGCCTTTCTAAATAGATGCAAATATAAAGCTGTACAGGTGACACACTAAAAATATAATTGAAGCTGGTGCTTTCATAAAAGCAATTAGCAATCACTCAAGTTGCAATAGATGACAGCCTCAAGAGGATTGCTGCCCTGGCAGGGAAGTTACTGCAACTTACATTACAGTCAGTGTTCTGTTTCGTAATGTTATTTTGTTATAACAGACAAGTACAAGTTGCTGATTATGTATTCATTCCCGTGTAGAGCTTTTGGCTGATATTTTTGTCCACAGGTTGAGATGTATATATCTCGCTCTTTAATACTTTAAGTATTCCCTCTTAAAGTTAGTGACAAAAAAGTTACAGTAAATAAACAAATAAATGCAGCTACAAGTAGAGAAGGCCAACAGAAAAATCTTTTTAGCTCCAGGTGAAAGTACATGACCATACATATCTTTGTTTTACTCAGAATTCATGCAGTGACTACAATTATGCCTATTTTATAGTAATGTTATAGCCAGACTTACAGACATTTTACAACCACTTTAAACCACTTTTGTGGTCCCCAGGAGTCATCCTTCCAGTTTCAGCAAACTATGGGACAAATCCTGTTCCTATAACAGTGAGCAGCAATGCTCCCACCAGGCAAGGTTTTAAATCAACACCTGCTGAAGAGCTATCCCTGGATAAACCCCAGGTTCCACAACTGCTCTCCATAGGAACATGCTTAAGTGAGGGCCTTAAACACACAGGGATTGAGTATCTGAATATACTCTGCAGCATTTCAGTACAATAAGCAGCATTTGATGAGAAAAGGAGCAGTGCCCAAATGTGTGGTCAGCCCTTTGCACTGAGCAGAACAACGTGTGACCATATGGCTCCCAGATACATTGGGTTTATTTCTAGGAAAAAAACGTGTAGTTGAACATGGTTTTTTTACGTGGTGCCTGATAGTTCCATCATAGATTACACCTTTTAATATTCTGTTATTTCAAGGGATCTCCATAGCAGCAGTTGCACCATGTGGGGCAATGGCACAGTGCCACACAATGAGCACTGCCACACAAGAGTTAGGAACATAACAAAGTCACTAGGAAATATCATCAGCATCTGTGGGTTTCTGTGAGCTGAGTCTTGCCTGTTCACCTCAGTTACCCTGTGTTGTTTAGATGCACTTGTACTCTTTGTGCTCATGCATCTAAAAATGAAACCGTATTAAAAAACAAAGAAAAATGTGCTGGTTCCACATGAGGATACGTGTCAGATTATTCCTTTTTCTGACCCAGAGAGGCATTTTAAAGACTTTTGTTCCGTTTTCAGTCTCATGTGAAGGGAGAGACAGCACCAATGCTAAAATACACACCATCCAAATCAGAAGCCAAATTATTTCCTAATTATAATACATTATAAGCATTTCTTGGCCTATAAGCTTTTGCCACACAATGCTGCTAATGCCTTAAAGCCAATCATCTAAAATTACCCCCATGGGTCCTACTACAATGCACCTTTCATAGTTCCATTTCTCCAAAGTATCTGGTCTATTTGCAAGGCCGTCATTTGAAACTTGTTTCTAGTTCCATTTCTCTCTCAATAATGTCTGTCCTATTTCATGGCATTTCTAAGTCAGCATTTTTTGCCTCAGAGTTCGCATACAGATGCACAAGACTATGTGAGCCTTCTGTCAGTCTTTGAGAATTCTCTACAAATCCATTTCCCGCATTTCTCCCTCTCTCTCAAACGGGAAAAACTTCTTTGATGGTTTTGTTCATCGTTTGCCATACACAGTGAAGTACACAAGGCACTATCACTGGTATTGTCACTACAACAATCAGTACACATAAACCTACAATTCTCTGCAAATCCATTTCCCACAGATGTAGGCTGAGTCTAAAAACCAGCTTTGGTGGGCAGCTGATGCAGCTGCTTGCCTCTGGGAGGAACACGACTGCAGCAGCCCAAAGACATGGCTGTGCTGGGGGCTGGATGTGTCACTATTTCCCCTGAAGGGGCCCTTTCCCACTGTCCATGTGTCTTTGAGGGTCACTAACCAGCTCACAAATGACTTTGGGAGTCACTCACCAGCTCACACAAGACTTTGGGAGTCACCAACCAGCTCACACAAGACTTTGGGAGTCACCAACCAGCTCACACATGAGCTCCCCATGGTGGGCACGGAGATCTGCTCCACCACGTCAGTCAGTCTCTGTTTGAGAGCTCCTCTGCCTCCCCTGGAGCCCAAAGATTGCATGCAGGAGCTGAAAGAGCACTGCTAAGACGCTGAGTGGTAAACACACAAATCAGGTCAATCCTTTTGCTTTCCTTGTAATCCCTGGGCGTTATTTGTTACTGGCTTTTGCTGCTGCTGCCTTCTCCTGCTCGGGCACCCTGCGCTCATGCTCGGCGCTCCCGTTCTGCCTCTCCCTCACTCCGTGGGTTGTGGCAATCCCTTCTCATCAAAACTCCCCTGTTCTGCACTACCTCACCACATTCCACTGCCTTTACGTCTTCACCTCTCTTGTCTTTTCTTCACTGCAAATTCTCCGGAGCTGGGAACTTTCTTTCTCCGAGTTTGTACCAAAGCCTGTAAATTTACGGCACTCTAGGAATGTTTGATAACAGCCCTTAAATAATTAATGAAAGCTGTAGCAGCCCTTTCTTTTTTTCCCTATTTGGAGGCTGTAAGGCAGCAAGACAAGTGGGAGCAGCAAATATTTCATGGGCTAAGATTGGATGTGATTCTCACCCCTATGGGGGGTAACTGACTGACAAATACTTGCACTTAGGAAAGATCGAGATAAACTTGTACAGGAATTAAAGAAAAAAAGCATTGCTTCAGCTACATGAATCATAAAAGTGGCCCAGGAGCACCATAACATCTCAGCCCCAAAAAATAAACTGCAAAAAAAAGAATGAGATGTTTTCATTTCAGTTCAACAACGATATTCTGTCTCTTTCTCTCTGTGCGTGTGACTTTGCAGAAGTCCACTCTTTTGTCCTAATTTTTCCATCTTCAATGGAAAGGGAAAAAAATAAATGGTATAATGGCAAACACTAGCTCATGATTTTGCAACCCTAAAGAGGCAGTAAACGCTTCTAAAATAGAAAAGTAGGTGTAAACATGAAATAAAGACAAATAAGACACAATAAGACTATGAGAGCAAGAAATAAGGGGGAAAAAAAACAGTGCAGAAAAAAAGATAAAAGAGATTTAGGAGATGCTATGATATGAGACAGATGTGAAATTATATCAAGAAATTTAGAATGGAGAAAAAAGAAACAAAGTGAAAAGTATTCATGTAGCTCAGGGAAATATTTCAAAATCTACCAAATATTCAAATTCCCTGCATCTGTTTCTAAACTTATGTCTGTTCATGTTTTAAAAATGGGAATCTGGGCCTGATCTTGTAAAACTTGATTTGAATTTCACAGTTGACTTTTCTGTAGCCACGAATTTACCCACTGAGTGCACATGGGTCCAGGTGCTTTCCACTGGAGCACAATGCAAAGGACTGTATGGATTCTTTTGTCTTCCAAATAATCAATAACATAATCCTGATGCTTATGTCAGTTTTGTTGCTAAATTTCCTGGCTTATGAAGGCAATCAAGCACTTTGGCACTAAAGAATAATAACTACACTTCAAGAAATTCGAAACTGAAAAGTGCAGGGACAAAACCAGAAGCCACTTTGTCTAGTACTGAATGTTTATCATGCAAAATACCACAAAAACATAGGGGGAAAAAAAGCAGTAAATTGCTTGATTTTAGGGCAGTGAAGACTCTAAAATTATTACTCTCCTAGAACAGAAGCATAATGACCAGCCTCTGAATAGATATTGGCACAGCAGGCCACACAAAAGCTCTGATTAGCTGCTGTCTGAGGGAATATTCAATTCTATTTTGGCATTGATTTCTGACCTTTCTTCTCTGACTTTAATTGGTCAAGATCCAAACCTTTTTGAATTTATTTAACACCAGACAACAGTTTCTGAATTGCCAAATTCCCAGCAGAGATGGAGGGAAAGGCACTTTATAGTTTTTTCTGTCAGTTCTTCAGCTAATTCTGAAGTTGTAAACAACATTCGTAACAGCTGCAACATTACTTGTGATGCAACAGTTCTTCAGCTGGTTTCAGGGAAGGAAAAAAACCAAAACAGGAGCTGTATCATGTCAAGCCTGATTCAGATGTCGTTCACCTTCACTGAGAAAAAAGCAGGTATTTTGAAATTCCAAACCTGTACTTTTATGGGAGTATTCAGCAAGAAAAGGATGTGATACAATCTGCTCCAGATTTTAATATTAGACAGAAACATCAGAAGCTTCTTTGTTAACTCCTAAGCCAGTGATAATCCTGCAGTTTTTTCATCTCTTTGCATTTACAGTTAATAATATGTGAAAATACTTTGTGACATTTCAGAGCTGTAGCTGCTGTTTTACAAAAGCCTCCTCACCCATTGATTTACATCCACAACTCCCCTTCCAAGAGCTTCCTTCCCAAATTAAACATGCTAATGATTTTCTATGCAAAATTTAACAACCTAATAGGCTGAACAAGTCAAATGAAAATACACTAATTGTTGCCTTTGATGTATACTATTCTGCCAATTCTCTCATGAAAGCAGTATATTAGCATTAGCTGGAGTAGTTACTAAAATATAGATTAATAAAGAAATGCTTATATATATATACATGCTAAGAAGATGGCACTGCAGACTGTAGAAAACACAACTTCAAGGCTCAAAAGTGACACAAATGACTATTATACACTAGAAAACCATTTTCAGAGGAGCCCAGAAAACGAGCTACTAAAGAATGAATCACAAACCTTTATCTGAATTAGCCAGCATTGGTTCATAACACTGGGTTTATGCAATAAAAGTGTTCAAAATTAGATTACACAGTCAAAATAATAAATACAGAATGGGATGAGAGAGATAAAAGGCTGGTGAGAGAGCAGAATGCTTTCTGCCTAACCCCAGGGATCTGAAATGAGTTCCCCCAAGAAACTGCCCAATTGCTTTTTAAAGTAAGATTTCCATGTGCATGTATTTTTTCACCCAGAGTACAAGCAATAATGTGTTTTAGCCTATGACCAGCATCATAGAGAGAGCTTTACTACAGAATTGGTTCATTCTGTCCTCCAGCCCAGCTCTGAGCAAGAGATTTGGTGCTACTGTGATCTTAACACACACAAAGAAAACAGATGCAAACAAACAATAAGGGAATATAAATATTCTCCAAAGAAATAGTGACACAAAATTACTTTCTATTGCTTTGTCTTTAAGAGTTTGCTTATAATGATTTGATAATTTAATCTAATTGATCTCTCCAAGTACTTCTATGGCTCTAATCACTGTAGTATCTGATTAGTGGAACAGATCCATACTTTATCTCCAGATTTAATAACTAAATCTATACTTGAAATAGAGTCACACAAGTTCAGCAGAGGGAGAGGGCCAGATGCTGCTTGGCCAGGATAGGAGGGAGAGAAAGGGAAGAGGCTACTGAGGTCCAGAATCACTGGAAATGTACACTTGGCTTTGTTTCAAAGCATCCCTCTGCAACCAAAGTCTGTTTCTGGGGTTAGAGAAGGAAAGCAGGAATGTGACATAACTAATGGGGGCAGAACCCAAAATGAACCACTGTCTACAGCCCACTCTCCTTCAAACCGTCTTCTGCACAATCACAAAGTAAATGTAATTATTATTATCAGTTCTTTGTTCTCTTCCAGGCTAGCCCTTCATCAGCCTGAAAATTATGACATTTCCTGAATGCATTTCAATGTTTCTTAACCTTTTTTATTTTCCAAGAGCAGGGACAGTGTCACGCAGCACTCAGAGATTTTAGCAGTGAAAAGGTTAACACCCAAAACTGCTAATGATAACAACAGTATTCACTGAGCCAGATAATCACTCACAGAGAATTTCAATCCAAAGTCACTTAAAATTCAAGGAAACCCCTGTATTTCTTTAAGGAAGTGACAGCAGTTAGAAGAATATTCATAATTCAAACAACAGGCCAAAATCTCACTCACTGCTGAGTTTATCTATTTTCAATCGAGCAATATTAAGCACTGGCTTTTGCTCTACCTTAGATTAAACTAATTTTGTGATATGTCCTCTAACACAGGTAGCTGGACAGAGAGGGGTGACAGCCAGGCCACTTGCACAGTGCAAACATCAAGCATGGAATGGTATATGGAGCATTTCTGAGAAGTTATTTGTTTCTTCCTCTCTTGTTTGACTGCTGCTTGTTTGTTGTGCTGATACTCAGCCAAACTAGCTTGTAGTTGAATATGTCAAAGCTCTGGGCAGAAAAACAGCAGCTAATATACGTTAGCAAACTCTGGAGAGAAAAATAGTTTCTGCCACTAAAAACTGCAGGGTGGAATTGTGCGCTGCCTTCTTCCTCACCTTATTTTGCCTAAAGGGAAAGAGCCTTTTAATCCTATTTCTCTGCTTGGTTTGCACAGTGCCTGGCAGCATACACCTGCTTCAACGTGTGTGACAGGAGCCTTCTTTGCTGTCAGATCCCTTTCCTTGCTGCTCTCAGCTCATCATCTGTCTCCCAGCTCACCTCTGAGGGAAAGTCCCTCTCATGCCCAAGCAGATCTCAGCAGCCATCTTTCAAAGATGTCAGGGGGAGACACAAAATCAGCCTGGCACGGGCACAGGGCTGGCTCACAGTCCAAGGGGCAGTGCTCTGTCACACATGAGCAGCATGGAATGAGAGGCACTGGAATGGGGTGTGAGGGGTTTGCACCAACACCCCCAAATTCAGGGTGGAGCGTGGACTTTCACCAGGACCTCTTCAGCTGTCATCTGTGTCTCTGTGAAATTCAAGCACCCCTTTTGCACGATCCTGTACCACAATGTGCTGCTGGCCAGGAAATGCCTTCAGTACTTGAACTGCAAATGTATGACAGCAAGAATTGCAGTTAATCAAGGGTTTCATGGTGCTTTAAAGAAAAAAACAATCGATGCATCTTTTCTTTCTTCCTTTGTGTGAGACCTCATCTAGGGAGACTCCATCTAAAAGAGACTGCAGGTGCTTCAGCTCTTAAGTATAGCAATTATTTACTGTTTCAGAAGTTATTGTTTTGAGCAAAAGCAATCCATTTTTCATTAACCAATGGCTCAGTTAATGACTGAAAAGTGTTGAAAACAAACTTAATTCACTCTCCTGTTCCACATAGCACAGCTATTAATTGATTCATATGGAGAGCTTCTTCATCTGTGTTTAGCATCAGAGAGAAACAGGGAAGGATTAAGATTGTAAAATCTAGGTTTGCAGTGAGATTTCTTGTGAAATCTTATGAAATAAACCTGCCTCTCCAACAGCCATATACAGCAATATTTCATGGATTCAAAGCACTGTATAGAGCATACAAAATCTTATTAATAAAAACAGTCTTGGGGTCAGTAAACGTGCAAAATCTTCTGTTTGTCTCAACAGGAATCTTAGACGTGGTCTTCAGCTATTAAGTCCTTTTTTTTAAAAAAGGAAAGTCCAAGTTCTTTTTGGGACTTTAAAATAAATATGAAAACATATGAGTCAATACCAATTTTGCGATCAAGTAAGACAAACTGTACTGGCTTTCCTTTGAGCTCTCAGGTCTGATTATGACCATTAGATGTACATATATACGTAGATAAATGCATGTTTCATATTCCCTTACCACTGGGTCCATCTCATTAAGACTATTGCTTTGGGAATGAGGATTCTCAGAAAATGAGTTCTCACTGGGTCAGCTACATGCAGCTGGTTCTGTTCTGTTTGCCTGCTCACTGCATTAAAAGTAATATACTAAATAATATTAAATTAGAAGATAAGAGTAACATGGGCAGAAAATAAAAACAATCCCTGCAAGAGCTGTTGGGAGGCTGACAAGAAGACTGGTGCAAAACTTTGGGTTAAAGGGCAGTAAGTCCTCAGGAAAACACCCCAAAAATACGAGCAAACCATGGCAGCCTCAGCAAGGAACCTTTACACAAGGAGGGATAAACAGGCAGCTGTTCTCCAGGGCATGGAGAAGACAAGATACTATTGCTGATCCAGAATCCCCCTGTTCCTCAGAGCTTCTCTCCCATCTCTGTGAGAATTTAAAATCCTGCATTAGAGCAGATTCTGCAAGCTCTCCTCAGCAGAGCTGAGTGAATTAGGTGAACTAAGCAGAAGGTTTGTCTAACCTGCCTGACTGCATCCCAAGCAAGTGGGGAGAATGTGCATGAATCATTCCCCTGGCCAAGCTGGGAGCAGGGCTGGAGGAGGAGCCCAGCTGGTAGGTGGGAGGGAAGATGGGAATGGAGCCCCCCCAGCTGGTTTGGGCACAGCTCCAGCCTGCCCCGAGCATCAGCGGGGTGCTGCTCCTGGCAGAGCCCAGGCAGGTGACAGGGTCAGGGTGGCTCCTCACTGCCACTCGTTCCACGGGGTCAGGGCTGTGCACTCATCAGTGAGCAACACCCCGTGTCAGATGTGACACACAGAATGAAAAAACGAGCTTAGAAACTCTGCATGCCTTACTGCCATTTTTAATGACTTCTAAAATTAGCTGAAGGAAGAGAAGAGAGATCATCTGTACGCTACAGAAGGTTGACACGCAAAAGGGTGAGAAATCTGTGATCCTGAGGTTTTGGTAGATTCTGGCATATGTTATCCTTGCCAGTTATTCCCCACCCACTCTGCAGGAGAGAAAGGGAGATGCTCCACAGGGTTCCTCTCTAACCACGCTGTTTAGTCCATCTCCCGTGCCTGGGCACCACAAGAACCTGTACTACGGGAGGATTTTCATTTTCCTCTTTCCCCAGCACCTGGAGGGGCAAAATTAGGACACGCCAATATATAAGAAGATAATTGAATCTCAGCACATCATAAAAACCTCCTCGTACTTAGTGGAGGTCTTTCATCATCTTCAGCCAACTGTTGGATAAGTTTCTGCCTCTGTTTAGAAAAAGGATGTCTAAGTACAAACTGTGCTTGCTCTGGGCTGAGCCTTCTAGAAACATTCAGCAAGCTGTGCAATCTTCTTCCTACACAATTCACCTTTCCATTAAAAGCCTGAAGACAGTGTTAGGTGTAAAAATATGGAGAAGAGAAAGTAAAGACAGAAAGGCAATAGAGACAAATCTTTTTTCTGTGGGCTTTGTGAAATATTTTCTCAAAATAACTTTGCAGGGATTTTACTGCCAGTTCATAATGTGGATGAATCACTTCTGATATTTCTGATAAAACAATATTCAAAACTTCAAAATCTCTTCCAATTCATTTATGCTACCATTTAATTAGGGCTTCTGCAATATGTTACAAGGGCGTCATTATCCCCTATAATTGTATAATAATTACAATTTTAATGAAATAATTGCAAGTACACTAGATGTGTAGATATAATTATGGTAATTACATAAATACCTGATTTTCAGCTAATAATTAAAGAAGGCCTTTACTAAAAGGGGGAATTTGACAAATGGAAGCCTTTCAGAAAACAAATACAAATAATAAATAGCTGCCTCTCCTCTGTTGCTTCTGCCTTACTAGATTATTTATATATATATATATGTATGATTTTCAACAGATGATAAAATAATTTAAAAACTACTCAAATATTAAATCATACCAAGAGACCTCAATACTTTGCCTCTGCAGCGTCAGATCCACTGACATTAATATAGCCCAAACTTAATGATTCTAGGAGACATCAGCATCTCACTAGAATTGCAAATGACTGTCAATGGCAGGAAGATGTGAATAGTGCCTACAACAACATACAAACTGTCCTGCTGGCTCTGGTTTCCTCTAAAATGTGTCTTTTTGGTCAAACCTACTGGCTATACCCTTATTAATACAGAAACCAGCAGAAGATGCATTCTCTACAGGGCAATGATATTTCAATAAAGGAACTACTTACAGAACCACATCAACTAAAAAAAAAAAAAAGTTCTTCAACCAGGGAATTTTCTTTCTCTTCAAACACATCCCTATGACTAAACTTGCTGTGTGTTTACTGTACTCTTTAGTATGAACAGGAAAGTCAAAATCCAGCCTCATAAAAAGCATGCAGAGAACCCTGCCAGGGCAGATTGATTCTTGCTCTTATAGCACCAAGGGATATTAACAGAATTCCCACAGCAGAGGAATTAGCAACATGATTTACTGCTGCTGTTGAAATGTTCCAAAACACTTTGGCACAACTCTGGAAGGGGAAATCACCTGCAGCACCTGGACTATGCCATTTCCATGTGTCTTGCAAGAGCAGCCCTGAGCAAGCTGCAGTTCCAGGCAGAGATCACTCTGGTCCCTGCACTGTGTTGGAATACAGGTGCCAACATGGCTGAAAGTCAGCTTTGTCCCACTTCCCTTAGCCTTCCATTGTTCAGTGCTGCTCCTTCTTTGGATAAATCCCATTATTACACGCAAGATATTAATATTAAAACAGAAGGAAATTGTTTGATGTCCTAAAAACAAATCTCATTTATGGTAAGCTCATTAAAGCAGTTGATTTCTGAATGCCAAGTGTAATTATTAATACCATATATATCAAAGTGCAGAAGACATGTAAATTTGACATCACAAAGTAAGTAAAAATGAGGAAAGCTAAAGAATTATGAGTGAAAAGAATTTGGAAAAAAAAAAAGATAAAGAAATTATACCGGAGCAATATTCAAGTTATAAGCAGATTATTAACATTGAGAGATGATCCTCAAGAATGGTTTGACACATGTAAGCATCATGTTTCTAGCTTTAAAAATATCCCAAGAATACAAAAAATGTTTGTCTCCATGTGTATTATAAGGAAACAAAAAGATGAAGAGCATTAACACAGAGGAGAGCAAAGGAATAATACTGCAATACAAGGGGGGAAAAACAAGCAGAAAATAATAGCCATCCAAAAGCCATATTAGTTACTCAAACGTTCCTCCTGAAAATGTACAAATACACTTATGCAGTTATTTTTTATGAGATTTGTCCATTCTGGCTTTAAATGATAAATTAGAAACTAACAGATTGAAAGGAAAACCATCTCACAGATGTTTACTGAGTAAAACCAGCCCAAGCCAACAAAGGCCGGGGGAAGAAGCACAAACCAGTTTTATCCGACTTAGCATTATCAGGGTAGCAGCACTATTTTAGAGCCTGTGTGGGGGAGGATGTAGAAAATGAAAAGCAAGCAGTAAAATAATGGACAAGGAATGGAATTAGAGAAGAATTTAAGACCTGTTAGAGCTATAAGCACTGTCAAGGTATATGAACAAAGCAGTGACAGCACGATGGCTGTGTGGTCAGCAGGAGCCCAGAGCCCAAACAACCAGACATTTACAGGGGACTGTGACCAGTGCTGATGGCATTTAAGATGACTGGAGTCTTAAAATACAGTCTGCAGAGTCTTCTATTGTCAAGCATTGGCTCACCCAGAAAGAGGGCTGGAGAAAGTACATCAGAGTTTTAAGCATTTTATTTCAGATATGACATAAACCTACCGCACATCTTTGAAAAATGCTGCTAACTGACACTAACAGCTTTAAATTGTGAAAGGATGAAAAGGTCTGTACAAGACAATGTTTGCTTCATTATCTTCTTCCATGTATTACCAGTAGAATAGGAAATGCTGCAGCGGTAGCTGAGGAGTGGAAAACAGGGCTTCAGAAAGGAACAGAAAAGTAGAACAGTCGTGGTGCCTTGGCGAGTAGCAGTGGAGTCAGGGGTTATTACCACAGGGATTAAGGATGGGGGATCTCCAGCCAGGAGCCAGCATGGATGAGGATGAAACTTCAGATGTGTGCAGGTGACTACTGACACAAATATACTACAGGCAAATAATTTGTCAGGAATTTTCAAAGTGGCCTAATGAAGATATAAAGTCTTTTAAAGGGTTGATGTCCCCCAAAAAGCACACAAAAGATATTTTTTAAGTTTGGTACTCATTCTCAAGAGACCCAGAGCCCTGGCAATGGTCTGCAAAGGCATGTTTTCAGCCTAATGACAACATAACTTGTTTTGACAGAGCTCTGCCTACAGTGATGGAGGCTCACACCTTAGATTTCATATTTTCCATTCACATGACTGTGGGGAAAGGAATATTTCAATAATTTTTGAAAATTTACCATCTACACTTCCATTACTTTGATATTATTTTCTAAATGAAATCTTTAGAAGAAGAACACTGATAATCAATTGACAACTTTTCCCAGTGAAAATACAGATTTTACAGGTCTCAGCTTGTCCTTGTTGATTTCAGAGCTGAAATGGGTATACAGAAAGATCTTCATTTAAGGGAGTCCACAGGAACTGCACATGTTATATTAATTGTTCTTTTCCAATATCTGATGATAAGTAAACAGTTCTAGGGTAGTTAAATGAAGTATTGGAACAAGCACTCTACAGAAACACAAGGTAACAGGTGAAATTTCTGCTTAGTCTTCTAAAGAATATTTCACATTGCTAAGCTTAAAGCCCTAAGGTTATCCGAGCCTCTTACAAAACAGAACTGATGTAACATATTCTCTATTGAAAACAAAGGGAGATCAAAGCAGGATGAGATTACAGCAGTGTGATTTGTGTTCCAGTTCCATGAATATATTTGTGTGTATGTACATTTGCTCCTGTGCGTCCATAGTAACCACAGCCATAACCCAGAAACTATGGTGTGGGGAGCTTTGCTCTGAAAATCAAGTAGCCCATTAGGAGGCATAAATATTAATAGAGCTGTCTAATCCTACACTCTCAAATGAGGTAGTTCAGATCATGAGTCTTCGCATTTAAAATTTATTCACTGCCCTGACTAGAATAAGAAACAGAATCCACATGTGGGGAAGTCACTGATATTGGGCGGTCTCTGAGCCACTGATAATTCCTAAACATAAAAGTAAGGATCAAGTGATTTCTTTCCTTATTCTGCACCTAAATCTCCTACAAATACTAATTTATCCAAAACTGCATCTGCCTGGCTCCATGGCATTGAGGATATACCACCTACATGTCCACATTTCACATTGAGACATCTTCAGGCAGTTTGGAAGCTTTAGGTTCCTAAGAAAGAGCATACTGTCATCCCAAGTGCAGAGCACACAACACCTGGGGGTCCTTTTAGTGGTCATATAAGTGATCCTTTCCAAATTTTCTTTATGTAATTATCATTAAATTAGGAAATTCCTGGTGCAAAGCATTGCAATGCAAAGAAATTAATGTAGAGCATTAAAACACCACAGGTATGCAGCTAAAGCAGGATGCACTTGCTCTCCTAAGAGATAAGGAAACATTCTGGATCACAAGTAAAATATTTGTGTTTTGACTATAAGGTAAATTAGAGATCTGAAATGCCAAACAGTAGAATACTATTCAGGTAATCCCTAGAAATGATGCAAAGGTTTGTCAGGAAATTCAGGAAATGCCAGATAAGAAACAACATAATTGGTATCAATCAGTAAAATTATATAATTTCCAACATAACCAGGGTGTATTAAAATTTACAGTTATGAAAACTAGACCCAAAAATGTGACACAAAATTACTCAGATGCCTTTGCACTGATTTTCAAAAACCAGCCCTCACAAACTCAAGTTTCTACACTTCCAAAACAGACCTTGATGTACCTGAAGGAAAAGACACAAAACCAGATGCTCTTTCTTTATTTTTGAATCAGTAAATTGAAGGTCAAGTAACTGAAAATCAGGCCTCCATGTTTAGCAAAAAACATGCTGAATTGTCTCATGTCTTTTCAACCAGCTTCAGCCTGTCATTCTGTTGTCTCTGTGGTGGGCACATCCAAATCCCAACAGGACATCATGGATAGAACTCCTTTCTTTTCTCCATCTATCTTAATCAGATTGCTCCCTGTTCTTCAAAATTTCGAATTTTTTTCATGTCCCTCAGCTGGCAATTAAGTACAAATACTAATTTATTTATCTAATTCAATCTATTTCATGTAGTAAGAAAGAATCAAACCATATGTAGTGACAGCATTTTGATCTTATATATCCTTTATGAATTAAAAAGATGGTGAAAAGTCTGCCTGTGATTTCCAGATTTTTTCCTTCCAATAATTTTCATTACTAACTGAGATGCAACGACTGCAGCTTGAAAATCCAGCAAAAGGGAGAGTGTTGGGCCTTTCTTCTTTCTGATACAAAACTGATGTTCTTCCAAGCTGTGATTGATGCTCAGTTGCTGTGACTCTACTACAATTTTGTCCTGCAACTCGACTCCTTTTGCCCCTGCCTGTGGGGGCAATCCCAGCTCAGGATAAATCTCAAGTTATGCACGGGTGAGTAGAGGGAGAGTTACTCAGAGAACAGAGATTACCACAGATATCTCAGCTGCCCAGCTGAAGGTATTCAGGAGCTCTCTGCACTTGTCAGCTGCAAAAGGTAGGCTTTTTATTGTGCTGTGTGTGCAATGAATCTAAGTGGAAAGGTACCTACTGAATTTCAAATAACTCTCTTTATTTTCATTCAGGCCCACAGGACAACAAGCATGACTTTCTCAGCTACTGGGCTCTCCCTCCCTTGACTTTTGCTATTTTTCTGATTATTATTTCTTTTAAGTACTCTCTCATATGAAAGATGCTCTCTGAGAACAATGATGGGGATCTGCATCTTTATTTATGACTTTGTGAATCAGCGTCTGGGTGATAGGAAGTGAAAGTTGCTCAGCTAATTACACACGCTTGATGAACTGCGTAATAACTGCTGCAGCACTGCACATTAATTGAATGCATATAAATGACAGCAGTTATTCTAACTTGAATGATGTGTGAAGAAGTGACGTTGCTCACAGTACCCTGATTATCTTCATTTCCAGCTTTGGGAATCCAGCTTAAACAATTGTACTTTTACAGCACCAAGCAAAAATTCCCTAACAGAAAACAGAGGATGCCTCAAAGCCTGACACTTTAAACACAAATTGCTTTAAGTCACTGAAAGTGGATTTAGACATCTAAAAAAAGCATACATTGAGCAACTACAATTAACAATTAATAATTAAGAGCTAGCTGCAACCAGCAGTTAGGAGCCGTAAGAGCTAAAGCCTTGGGAAAAAGGCCACCCTCATTTAGAGCCTAGATACTGTCTTAAAAATCAAATGCAGTGTTTAAAGAGTTAAATTTTGCCCAGCTCCAAACATTTCTGCTAAGCTCTTTCCTAAAATGTATGTTTTGGAATAATAGGATAAAAAAAATATGGATTACAGCTAAAAGACAACTGTGCATTTCCACAGTACTCTTTGTTTACCCCAAAAAGCATTCTAATTCACATGTAGTCCAGCTCTAAGGTAACACATTATTTTAAAGAGAAAAATAAAGAAAAGTCATTTGATGCAAAACAAATGTGCATAGTGCAAAATTAGTACTCCAAAACTAGCACCAAATGCCTCCTTTGAATCAGTACCAAAATAGACCTTCTCTGTTGCATGTCAACTGCTTGAGGAATTTGCAAATATTCACAAAGAAATCTGCAAACTCTTCCATACTATTTAATACAGAAAGGGGAGAAGCCAAGCTTCCAATGCTTCCAAAAGCAGTCTAGTTCCCAAAGTATCATGTCACAATATTTTAACAGTTCCCTAAACCCCTATTAAGAGTTTCTGGGTTTGACAAAGAGAGCTGTAATCACAGAATAAAGGAAGAAAATGTTCACTTTTAGAAGCGTGTAAACAAAAAAACCCCCCAAATGTTTCACATCTACACTTCAGAAAAGCTAACTCTGTTGCAAGAAAACTGGGAATATCCTGGAGAAAGCCAGTGCAGGTCTCAGCCCTAATGCTTCCCAGCCATTGTGCCACAGTTCTGGAAGGGAGAGCCGTGGGCTCTGCCTGCCCCTCCAGAGGTAGCAGCGCCCATCCCAGGGCACAGAGCTCCCTCCTCTGCACCCACACACATCATCCTATCCCCTCGTGCCACTGACAGACTCTGCCCAGAGCATCAAGGCCAAGAGAGAAGCTGCCAACACTGTCACTGGAGAGAGTGCCAGAGAGAGACCAGGTGCAATTGAGTCCCAGCTCGACAAAAGTTATCTTCTCATCTGCTCTACATGGACCTCTCTTTTAACACCTCTCCACCAGGACAAGACAGTCCCTAACAGTTCACAGCACCAGCAATCTTTCACCTGTATTATTTGTTCTCCTTTTGCAAGGTTTCGATCTCCCCCATTATTGTTTGGGTTTGTTTGATTTTTTATGTCCACTTTATACATACCTCCTTTTCTACAAATTTTCTTGCCGGGTTTTCTGGCACATTCCTTGGATATTCTTTTGACTGAAAAATGAATAGAAGACTAGAAAATAACATGGAGCTCCGTCACAGACAGTAGGAGCATGCAACACCACTATCTAACTTAAATATGACCTGCTTTATTAGGTGCGGAAGATTCTTGACTTTTTGTGCCTGCACATGCAATGGAAAAGATGTTGATGCATCTTCCCAGAAGTCAGTGGGTGGCAATGAGAATTAGGCACCAACTTTGACCTAAAAATTACACGTGCTGTGGGAGAAAAAAAAATGACTGTAGACAGAAAGAGAGAAAGAAAGAAAGAAAAAATAAATAAAAATCAAAAAGCAAGGACAAATGCACACAGAGAAAAGCAGCATGCACACATGTAATAAGCTGGCATGCAACCAGAGAAAAAGCCATGCGTGCTACCAGTACACGTGACTTAATATTGTTAGAAAGTAGAACAGGAAAATGAAAAGATCTCCCTGTTTGGCCTGCTATGAACTCACCATCCTCAGTTGGGACATAGATATTTAAATAGAGGCAGTCTTCGTTCTGATCTTGTACGTAGGTTGAAACTACATCCAAGTTATTAGTAAACCAAACGGGAAGCATGACTTCAGGCAATCTGCCTTCTATAATGTTCTGGGGACACACTGGAGCAAACTGGGTGGTGTTTTTGATATCTGCCCAGGGGGACGGAGGCTCGGGAGGTTGGAAGCGGCGCTCCCCCGTTGGAGGGGCAGCGTATGGAACCCCGAGGAACTGAATAACAGGCCCCAAAATTTCATTATTAAGTTCCTTCTTAATCCCTCTTATCTTGCCAAAGTTGGTGGTCACCACTGGGTTGGTATCATCCAATTTTTGGGAGGACACGGCTGCAGCGTGGAGCAGAAATCCAAGTAGAGAGAAAGCAAAAGTGGCGTTCAATCCCACGTGCAGCAGGCGGACCACCGTCGCTCTCCATACACAGTTCAGCCACGGGGATCTTGGAAAGGCCATGGTCCCACATTAGTTGTGTAACTACAGTGAAGCAATCTGATTTGTATCCACTGGTGTAAAAACAGGGCGACCGGAGGAAACAGATCAAGTTTCCTAAATAGGTGCCTGTCAGAAAAATCTCAAAAGGCTTTTCATGCAGTAAGCATCTTCCATTGATTTCACACTTATTGAAGCTGCATCTTCACTCAGCACTATTTATCAGACTACATCCTATTGACAATTCTGTTTTCCATAGCAGCAATATGAAGAGAGCAGCCATTTACTGCAGAATCCCTTCTTATAAATCAAATCCAGTTAGCCGCAGGTCTATATCCTGGAGAAAATGAAAATAAATCATTAGTATGAAAGAACTAATATGACCAGAGTGATAACTAGGTGTTGAACGCATTATTTACATACATTAATATTTGCTAGAGTCATGTAAGTTAAACTGCAATAGTTTATGAGTCCATGAAATGGCAGGTGAAACACTGATTACTGGATTATCTGTAATGTCACCTGTTGAATTCATAGAGACTTCTCAGGAGAAACAGGACTCACAGAAAATACATTTTTAAAATTCACCTTTTCAAGAATAAGAAATTTACTGCCAGGCTGCATTACATAAGTGTTTATGTTAATATTTTGTTTAACTTAATCAGCTCATAATCAATTTTCACCTTGTTTGCAGAAGTTGATTTATCAGAAAGGAAGTAATTATTTCTTAAAGCAGAAGATGGGGAAATTAAGATAGACAAGCATACTGAAAACCCAAACGCATTTTATTTCATTAAAAGCAGTTTATAATACATGCAAACACATTTTTGGTCATTTTAAAATATAGCATGAATCACTGTGCTTATTCATAATAACCTGAGTTACCATGCTTTATGTGGTTTTCTGATAGCTGATGAAAAACATAGATGGACTGAAATGCTCACATCAACGAAGGACCAAAGTCTGCTTCTGCTGAAGTGAATGGCAAACTGAATTTGCACAGAAGTGCAACTGGACCTTTGTAGGTTGCTGGGGATTTTTTCAGTACTGGTTTGGAAAAGGATATGAATAGGCAGCTTAGGGAGGGAGCTGTATATCACAATTTTTACGTCAGATCAATCCCACATTCTTTATGAAGGACTGACTTCAGTGAGAAATGAAAACCCATGCTGAAAGCACTCAATTCCTACCATCCTTAATTTATAACATAAACAATAAGCGTTCCCACAGGACAGGAGAAATCTTATCTTTCATATATCCACACGCTGACTGAACAATATCCTAGAAAAAATAATCAGTTAGGATCAGAGACTGTATAATCTGAAATTCCAGATGCTATTTTCAACTACTTTAGCTTAGAGGTTGTCACACAAGGCTGTGTTCCAGCACTTCTGAAAATTGCTCAGTGCATATCATTATATCTTCCATATTCATGTGAAACATATTTCCAACACGACTTACAATATCCTATTATTTAAGATGCAGTGTTATACACAACATAGCAGTGTAATCTTACACTCCCTATTAAGCAGTGTGTAACGCACAAGAAATGTGTTTTGCTAGGAAACATTTTAAACCACCTGCTTTTGAAACAGCATTGGCAGCTTTAATGAGAATTGGGGCTTTTTTTTTATCATGTCTATACACATTGTGAAGAGAATTCAAAAGAACGGCTTGTCTAATAGTCAGACTACCCTGTAGTTTGGGTTATTAAAAAGGAGATTGTAAAAGCTATATAGGACAGCAGGAGATTTGGTTCATGTCTAGTGTTCCTTTAGCTCTGAACAATCTATCTCAGGAGGCAATAAGGAGATAGATGAAGCTTTTCCACAATTTTCTCTTTGCCTTTCTTTCTCTGCTAATTCTAACACCTTCACTGTGAAACTGCATTAACAAACAGGCTTATGTCCTTCATCCTCCAGCTGTATATTCTCAGTGTTTGCTGGAAACACACCAATTTAGCTGCAGAAAATAATTCCCCAAACCTGATGTATGTGTTTACATTTACTTTAACACACTTACGTGGAATGGCAGACATTTCCCTCATGGAGGATTGTTGCTTTGTAGAATTTCAGATTTTGGAGGGAGTAGGGCACTACATGAGAAATAGTAAAGCCAGAGTAGGCAGAGAGGTTTCTGAGCAATGCACATGGAGAGATGGAAGCCTGTTCCTTAGTGGTATTCAAGAACCTCCACAGCTTTTTCCACTGGGTCTTAAAACCCAAGAGGGTTTGTTTTCCTCTCAGGAACAGAAACATGTACTTTCTCTTCTTTCTCAAACTCAGACTTTTAAATAGCAGGAACTTAATCTCAGTAGCCTTCCAGCTAATTCACATGGTCTGTGGAAGGTCTGAGTTCAACAAATCCAACAGTTGTGCTGAGGAAAAACCATTCTTCATTTCAAGGTGTTGGGTTGGTTCAATGTGCAAAATTACCAAGACACGACTAATAACTTATTTGGCATCTGTTTTCAGTTCTAAATAAACTTTGCAATACTTTTTTGATACCTCAAATGGTAAATTCAATGTAAAATCAAAGCCAGTTCTAGAGCTGGGCTATAATTCTAAGCTTGTCCATCTGCTAGTTTGTCTTTGCAGCTGAACAGTTCTGCTGTGATTTACAGTTTTGGTTTGCCTCCCATGGATAAGGTTTTACTCAGAGACAGGATGCTAAAAAGGTAAGAATATAATTCAGTTCTGTGTTTGCTATTCCTAATTAATTAACTGTTGGGCAGTAGTAGCCTCAGTGAATAGATGGATGGGCTAGAAAGGGCAGCAAATTGTCAAGTGCTTGCAGGATTTGAATCAACATATTTTCATCGTATTTGTTACTTGAATTTTGGATTTGCTCTTTTCATGCCTTTCTTTTTGAATGTCTAAGTACCAGTTTATTTTTGAGACTGAGAGGTCAGACATTCAAGCCTGTCATTGGCCGCCCTGAAGCTATCATATCAAAACCACAAACTCAACGCAAATGAAAAGACTGAGATTTATGAAATCTTTTGAGACTTTCATGACAAAATTTCATTTTGAGCACTAGGTGCAAGGGCAAGCAGGGAAGCTGGCCAGGAGCATGTTGAGAAGTAATGCTGGACAAAATTCTCCTCAGTTCTTCTGCAGCTGATCTACATAGGACTTGCCCTTGGTATCTGGACTCAGCTGAAGAGGAATCAGTGGGAATAAAAAAGGAGAAGGAATAAACAGGAATGATCAGGGAGACAAGCAGGAGAATAAACCAAAGAGTAGCAATGATAAATTTGGGACAAGATTAAGCATCAAAATAATGTGGATCTGAGGAGGAGGAGAAACCTTTTCAGATTTTAGTGCTGTCTTGATTTGAGGACCACAATTGCTCCCTGTGGTAACACAAATGAATTCTACTGTAAAAGGTATTTGATAAAGTCTTTCATGCTCTTTCGAACAGTCTATACTATGCAGAATTTTTTTCTAACATCTATTATTTTATTATCTTCCTTTCTGAATTCAAATTACTTTATAGCTCAGATTCTGGAATACTTTAGAGAAGCATTTAGAATGCTGAGGAGTGAACAATCTGAGAGAGCTTCAGTGCATCTTTGCATTTCCAATGACACAGGGCATCCCACAACAGGTCACATCTGCTGCAAACTGCAGCAGCAAAACTCCTTTTTGTTACTCATACCCAGACCTTCAAATCTTAAGGGAAGATTTGATCTGTACCACCTATCAATAGCTCCAATGGATTAATAAAACCTTTGGTGGCACCCAAGGCATCTGTGGCCATATGCCAGCTTTAGCACATGTAAAGGCTATTTTTTTTTTTTTTTTACAATAAAAAAACTCCCGATCCCCAAGAAAAGCTGTTTTCTTCTCAGCTGAAGATGTGTTCTATGTATTGTGATATTCCTGCTTTAAAAATTCCTTTCCACTTCAACTTTGCTAGTAAATCCCAGTTGTACAAATATTTAAAGTGATTGCAAGAGTTTGGAACACCACACAGCATGACTACTAAACACAAGTGCTGTTTTGCAGAACCAGCTACATTTGCATCCATTTTTACTTACAACAGTCTCTCCTTAGAACTAAGAGCCCAGAGATGTTTCACATCACTAAGAAGAAATCTGTGTTCTAAAACACACTAAGAGGCCAAGCAGGAGCATGGATTGAGACCATTAGAGGAAAGATGAGGGTGAACAGTGTGACACAACAATTGTAAACATGACCAGACAAATCCTCAAGAGATGCTGCACAAGATTCCACATCTCCTCCTTCGTGTTTCAAGTTACCAAGGGAAGCAAGTTCCAATATACAGTGCATTTTCTCTCAAGTTAGTAGTAAAAAAAGGCCAGGTTGATGGGACTTTGAGTAGCCTGGAGGGGGAGGTGTCCCTACCAAAACCTAGATGATCTTTAGAGGTCCTTTCCAGCCCAATCCATGCTGTGAAATATTTTAAAACAGACATTGCATTTGCATACTTCCCTAAATACTTACTCAAAGGGGTGGGATCTGAACGGGTTTAGTTCAAGAAATGAACTCCATTCATTTAAAAAAACAGGTGTATGAAATGATAATAGAGGAGGCTGCAATCCTAAACACATAATACACTAAGAAGGGCACCGCTCTGGTGGGGTTTGCTCAGAGCCCCTCCACCTCAGAGCAGCCACAGGGCTGCGAGCTCCAGAAAGCTGCTACAAATCCAGCCCTATTGAGATGCAGAACCTTTGCCAAGGTGGCCAACAAAGGTATGAATAAGACATCATCTTTATGGGCTCACAGTCCCACCCCACATTAGGATGAGATTACAAGTGTTATGTTACACAGGAACACAAACAACCCCGTGGAAAGGATTTCCAGATGCTACAAGCTGTGTAAATATATCCCTCCCAGATCAGAGAAACTGATTCCTGACTGCCCTCTCCTCGATTTGATATGATGTTTAGACCACTAAACCTCACAACCAGTTAGTGAAAAATACAATATTTAAATACTGTAGTATGAAGTATTTGATGCAGTGCTTCAAAATTAGTGAAAGTGGAATTAAAATGAGTAGATGTCAGAAGACTCCTTTAAATTGTGATGTATTTTTCAGCTGCACCAAATTCTGTGGTTTTGCCATTAGTGTGTGTATTCACTAATGCTTATTAACTAGCATTTTCACGATCAAAAATCCCTTTAAATATTTTCTGCATCTTAGTTTGCCAAAATAGAAAGATTTCTGATCAAAATTTTCTATTAAACTATGTTTGAATTAGACAAATTAGGCCCATGAGGAGAGGGTCAGTTAAGTCTTATTATCTTCCATTTACTCATATCAATAAATAATTTTCTTAAAATTCTTTTACTTCTTATCTAAAGTAATTGTTTATATTACCAGAAGTTGACTACAATTTTTTAATGTGAACTAGAGCTGTCTGACATTTTGCACAATAAGTAGGTAACGAAATGGTGATTTTACCCATAACAGAAAGAATGGGTAACTCTGTCACTTATGTGTAAAGTTTTAGACAGCTAAGTAATACAGATTTAAATTAAAAATGACAGATGCACTGGCTTGGAATATAATGGGCACTGAAGTGAACCTTTATTCCTTTTAGCAGCTTATGGTTAACTCTTAAATGGACCACACATTATCCTCACTTTTGAGTGCTCTAACTATTCAGCTAAATGATCAAATGGCCATTCTGTTGATGGCTGCTCTGTGCTTCAGGACAAGAAGATTCCCTGACCTACTGTAGAAATTCCACTGAACTCATATGAATCAGAGGTCATCCAGGAGAAAAAAATAACCCAGATATTTCTCATTTGAGAGCTTCGGTATCAAAACCTGTGTATTGCACATCATCAGGTCAAGTGGGAGTTCCTTGGATTAATACTTCATGAAATATTCTCATCTGATCACTCTAGCAGAGTGTCCAGAACCCACCCAGAGACTCCTGAAACTAACTGTCCTTTTGCTGTCTTTCAGGTGATAAATTTAGTTATTGAATTGTTAACAAAGTTCTTCACCTGATATATATATATGTTGTGGCCCATGGTTCACTGGGGTTAATTGCATGAGAAAAATAATTTGGATTTTCTTCACCACCTTTGTTACAATTACAATCTCAACAATAATACTACCTTTAATGCTAGTTCAGCCCTCAAGGCAAGCTTTCAGATCACAATCATGAGAAAGATATCGCTTTTGTATTTTCCTGGTGGGGAGGCTGTTAGTAATTCAAGATAAAAAAGGCTGGAATACCAATAATACCGCTTCTTGAGGGAGAACTCTGCAAAGATGCTTGAATGAACTCAGATTTGTCCATGAATTGTTGTTCTAGTTGGATACAATACGGTAGCAGTTCCAAACATACAAAACCCTTGTTGTAGAGCTAGATCAATAACTAGCTCTTCAACAAGATGCTTTTTTTTTTTTTTTTTTTTTTTTTTAAAGAAAAAGACCAGCCAACTTCCTCATAGCAGAAAAAGAAACCCGTTCTTTTTGTTCTTGATCAGATGGTCAAGCTGGTTCTGATCTCATCATGGTAATTGAGATCAAGTTCCAACTCATCAGAAAATTCACAGATGTATAAACATAATTTGTTAATCACAAACCCAACATCTCTAACTCAGCTCTGAAAGTGCTCTTGACTGGTATTACCAGGCTTTCCAGAACTGCAGAGAGCTCACTACAGCTTGAGTGCAATATTGGCATTAGAGGGATCTATCCACTTGAAGAGGTTGTTTCCTGTGATCTGGCATTCTGTACATCTGTGACTTTACTTGCATTTGTTCCAAAATGAATTTCATGCTTAACTTGTTTTTCTTAATTAAACTTCCTTTAGCAGCTTCTAATATGTGCATTATTAAAACTCATTAGTCCCATTCATGCCTGCCTGTCATTTTTGGCTTCATATTCATGTACCAAAGAGCTCTGCTGCTTTATATAGGAAGCAAATTAAATAATAAATATGAGAACTTGAACGGTTTATGAGTGTCAGTATGAGAAAGTGGCTGCAAGGCCCATAAGGTTTCACAAAAAAAAAGCATTACAGCTAAAGCTAACATGCTGACACATCTCTGATCTATAAAGTCTGCGGTAATGGTAGCAGTAAAGTGTTGTGCCATAGATGGGGAATTTTTCTCTCACATGAAATAGAAATAGGATATAGCACAAACTACATTTACTGTTGCAAAAAAATTTCAAATAAAATTTCCCAAAAGCTTAGAATATAACACCATTAAACGTCTACAAAGATTTACTCTTTCCATCTGACTCCATGTGTAGCTCCTATTATTCAGCTCCTTGTCCTCTTTCCATTTTCTACCCCTGTCTGTGAGAAAAAGACTTATTTCAGCTATAGCAACCAGGCTGAGTCCCCCTGTGGTCATGTCCTGGTCACACTGACCACAACTCCAGTGACCAGAGGGTTTCCTCACCCAGCAGTGGTGTCTCATGGTGACTGTTCCAGGGCCCAGATTCTCCACAGAACTAAACCACCACTGTGAAACAAAAGCCTCATCCCACAATGCCTGTTTTGCACAGGCTTGAGGATGTCAAAATATTCAGTCTATCCGTAAGGTTTCTCCTAACTAGACTGTCGTTTTCTACTCATGAATATTTCTAACACTATGTGCCTACATAACACTTTACTGCTTTCAAGTACTGTTTTGGAAACTGGGGGACAGGGTTGGGAAGGCAAAAATTAAGGAACAACTTTAAGTTCAGATATGGAACTTGAAAGCTTCAGACAAAATGTAATTAAATAAAAGTACAAAATACAACATAAATGTACTCCCCTCATTTAATTCCCAGAACCAGTTCAGCAAGTGAGCTAATGGCTTCTCTAGGCAGGATGTGATTGAGGAGATTTAGAAACCATCTTTTTAAATTGCCATTTCAGTTCTCTGCTTCGTTAAAGGAATATGAGTTACTTGAACTGCAATAGTTGTAAAGTGTCCTTGACCACATTTATGATTTTACAGTCATGTGTTGCTGATATCCAAGCATTACATTCTCCCTTAATATGGTGCAAAAGACTTAACCAAGCATCAGCAGAAGGTAACAGGCTACCCAAAGGCAACACTAAAACTGATTATGCAGAAAATATTATGAGGACAAAACAGAAGAATTCAACAAATGGGGTAAAGGGAACTCAAACTGCTTTTCCATTAATGGCCTCATGTCTTATTTGACCACAGCAGTGGAAAAACCACGTTGCCTTGCTGTGTGCAGCCCAGGTCTTTACATGGCTTGGTTACCATGAGGATATGGCCAGCACAGACTCTGTTTCCCACAGCTGCTGGTCCCACACACCACCTTTTGTTTTCCGGTGAGAAGTGCCACGGTGGAGTGGGTGCACAGCAAAATTAACATGGGACTAAGCAGCCAACCAGCCACTTTTTATCCCTGGAGAACACACAAAAGACCATTAGTGAACAATTAATAGTTATGGAAACAAAGTCTGTTGGAAAACACGAGGGGTCTTCAGAGGCAGGTGGAAGACATGCAGCTGAGTCACCAAGAAGCCAAAACCATTTCCCCCTGTAATTCTGCTAATTCAATAGTTATCCTGGGGAATGCAATGTCATCATTTGTTATTAAAATTACAGGACCTGCTCTCAATATGCAACACATGATGAAGTTTTCCCATCAGGTGGGTTTTTTTGGGTTTTTGGGGGGATTTTTGCATCCCCCAACTCCCCCTCCCTCCCTTCCACACAAACTCTTGTGCAACACCTGGGTATCAGGGCAGGCATCCCCCTCTGAGTGCTTGTGCTCCCTCACAAAGCTCAGAACCAGGGTGACAGTAATGGAGATATGCCTCTGGAACAGCCTTTATTCATCAGTCAGGACCTATTTTTTATCATTACCTATTATTTTATCACCTTTTATACTTACCATGGAGGGATATCTGGGACTAATCAGAAACTATATCATTTAATGGATCAGACTGATAACTGCCCATCCATTATTAAAAGAAATCCACAGGGGTTTCTACTGGACCTCTAGCAAAATGTTGAATTTTCATTATTTGCTTTCAAAGAACGTCTGTCTCCTTTTGCCCTCCTTTTTTTCACTATTTAATTTTTAAATAATTTCTTTTTCATGTGATTAAAAAAACATAATAAATACGACATCAAACAAATAATTAAGAGCTAGCCAAGGGTCTGTAACACAGCTCCACATCTCTATTAGAAAGGAATGTATATTTGCTTTTAATAAAGAAAGGCAAGCCAATCCATTATGAACTGAGACCACATCTAAGCCTCTGCTTTCCTCCCTTTTCCCCAGACTCCATTTGAACAATTAGAGTGGTTTACGCTGGTGTGCATGCCAGTGGATATTAAAAATGTAAACTGATAAAAAATACAACTACCACCATTACCACGTTCAAATTCCTCCATTCACTTGCAAATCAATTTATCTGCCTACAGCCCTGTCCCAGTCTTTAAATAACCCTCCTCAGCAGGCTGCTCCACCTCCATCCAAATAATCCAGAGAGAGCCCACTTTGTTAAAGATGTTTAAGTATCAACAGCTAGGACATTATCTTCTTACCCTACTCTAGGAGAAAGGGTAAGATAAGCAAAGCAGCATCAGGACAGCAGCTCTTCTCCTCGCTCCTACACCCACTGCCTCAAACAGCTTGAACCACTCTCATGGCTTTCCTTGCTACTTCAGTTAATCACAAAACAGAGGTGTTCAGCCAAATCCTGCTTCCCAGCACACTTAGCATGATTATCCTCAGCCTCATTTTTCTTCCCACAGCCTGCATATGCTTCGCAGGAAACGTACAGGATAAATGGGATCTCTGTGTAGGTATCTGAGGATCTCCTGATCGTTTACTGCAAAAATGCTTTTGCAACATCACTGCAATCTATAGCCACAACCTAAGAAAAACGGTGTCGTTTATCACAAAATAACTAAGAAGTAGTCTTTTTAACCCTGCACCCTACACCAGGAATAGAGGAGGGGGGTGGGGAAAAAAAAATAAATAACCCTTCCCAACCACTATTCCCAAACATGGCTACTTAGCTTTTGGCTCCCAATCTGCAAACCTAATTTTGAAGATGCAGAAGTGGTCTACATGTTACAGCTGTTGAGCCCACACAAGTCTCAGTGCAGTCAATGGGAATCAAGATCCTTGAAAATCAGGCCCCTGAATAATGGGCTCTATTTTTAAATGCTCATTTATACCATGCATGGGTCTTTCTCTTGTCAGGTGCCTGTAATAAACTACGTGCAATTTCATAAGTATCCTTTGCTTCAGCTAAGCCAGCCGAGAAAAGTAGGGGAAAATGTCCCAAAGCTCACAGTACAGCTCTTTCAGCAATAACAGTCATCTGTGGATGCACCAAAAATGCTGCTACTGTAAAAAACAAACAAACAAAAATACCAACCTAAGTCTTAAGGGAGCATAAAAAGGTTATTGTGAGCATTGCCAAAAATACAATGGTTTCGGTTGTGAATTATCTCTGAATTTACCAGTACAGTCTGGTCCCACTAAGGCTCTGGATAAATGCAAATAGTGCCACAGTGTATGACAGTGCTGGCAAAAAATAATTCCTAAAACAATTTCTTACACTTATGCTGAGAAAAAGAAAAATCTGCTTCATTTCAGATTCACAGAACATCTAAACGTGCTAAAAACATTCACTTTGATATTTATAGCTTCTATAAGACATATTTCCATTTTATACTAGTGGATTTTAATGCTGTAGTTGTTAGAGCTAAAACAAACTGGCCTTCCAGAAAGCAAACCCAGTGTCAAACTAAGATGATATTCCTTCGAAAGGTCAGCAAATTTACAGAATGAAATGGCCAGTCCAGATTGTGTCACCTGCACCAGCAAGAGCACAACGCTATAATCAAGCTCTGGTTTGTTTTATTTAAACAGTTATTTGAATGTAATTGCTCTGAAACCATATGCACCGTTAAAATGATTCCAGATAACATCCTTTCTCCTGATTCCAAGGTAACTTTCTGGCTTTAATTATAAGTCAATTAATATTAAGTAATTTGACTGATTAATTTTAATTAAACCTGTTGAAAATTGATTTTCCTTCAGCAAGTAAGGATGATGCTCTAGTGCGATCATCAGGAAGGGGGGGGGGGGGGGGGAGAAGCAGAAGAACCAAGCACTCAGCACCCAGGCGAGAAAGAAGATGTCTGAAGAAATAAAAAAAAAAGGCCCGGCAGCCGGGCAGGGAGCCGGCGCTGCGGGAGGCACCGGGGGCTGCGGAGCGCCCGCGGAGCTGCGCGCCCGGCCCGAGGCGGGCGGCGGCCCCGGGGCGGCGGGGGAGGAAAAGTTCTCCGGGGCGGCGGCGGCGGGTGCGGGGGGGTGTGTGCGTGAGTGTGGAGGTGTGCGTGGAAATCTCCCCGCCGACACCCCCGCAGCCGCTCCCGCCGCCGCCGCGCATCCATCCCCGCGGGCGGGCACCGCTCGGGCTCGCAGCCGCCGCAGCCGCGCAGCCCCGCAGCCGCAGCCCCGCACACACGGCTCGGAAACCTGGCCCTGCCGAGCTGCCCCCGGGCTCAGCCCCGCAGCTGCCCTGCCCTGCCCGGCCCGGCCGCCCTCTTCCCTCCTCTCCATCCCGGCTGTGCCTCTCTCCTCCATCCCGGCCGCCCTGCAGCATCCCGGCCCGGCCGCCCCCTCCCTCCTCTCCATCCCGGCGCGGGCTCGCCCCGCACGCCGGGAGCATCAAAGTATTTACCAGTTCACGGCCGCTTTCCCGCAATCGCAGCTGAAGCTGTAATCCGCTGGATTCGCCTCCTCCGGCTCTCCCAGCCGCCGGGAGCGGGAGGGCTCCCGATAGTGCTCCGGACACTTCCCAATTATACCGATTTTTATATATTTTTCTCCCCTTTCCTGGGATCGGGGCGCGGGGAGGGGGGGCTGGAAATCCCCATCCGGAATCCAGCCTCATCCGTGCCGAGCCACCTCCATGTAAATCCGACCATCAGGCAGGCAATGGAAATGATCAAACGCTACTTCTCTCCGTCTGCAGGCAGATAATCCCACTAATCCAATAGATCTCCCCCGATCCGAAAGTGCCCTCCAGACGAATCCCTTTCGCTCGGTGTCCGGCGGGCGATGGCGGAGCCGCCGCGGAGCCCCGAGGGGCGCGGGAGGGGCGCGGAGGGGCGCGGAGGGGTGTTAATCTCTTTTGGCTCCTGGATGCACGGCTCGCTCAAACCGCCGAGATCCCTGCTTTTCCCCCTATTACACGTTTCCACTCCAAATTGCTGCTGGATGAAAAATGGTACAAAGATACCCCCAGCGGCGGCGCGGCGAACAGCGCG
>VZUI01049095.1:0-31108 GCA_013401135.1 Cettia cetti | reverse complement strand
AAGTTTAATTTTTTCTACAGCTTATATAGATTTCTAAAAAGGAGACCAGATTGGAAGACTGAGGTTCAACCTCTTCAACTCCACTGGTCTTAGAAAGTGTCCATCAATATTCCTTTCACAGAAAGGAATCCAAAAAACATGATAACAGTTCTGTAAACATTACTTTGTTTACATGAAATTTCTGACTCCAAGGCTGAGGGCTGGAAAACAAGGCGACAGGGCCTACTTCAGTTTCTAGGTGCAAATAAATTATAACTATAAAGGATCTATTAAATCATAATTTTAAAGCAAAGCAATGGAATCTTTCATAAGTAGGAGGGTGTGTTTATTTATTCATATATTTGATTAAATCCCAGTTATCATAGAGAGGAAAGCACTTTTTTAAGCATAAAAAAAAGTACATGAAAAACAGGTATGACATTTTTCCCTTATCCCCTGGCAAGGCACACATCAGACAGACCAACAGCAATTATTGGAACCCAGACAATGTGAGGCACTTGGAAGAGGAAGGAGAGAGGTTAGGAAAAAGGAAGAAAAAGCAGATCACAAGTTTGGACAACATTTGAATAGTTTGGAATTGCTTTGAATACTGCACCCTGAGCTCTTGAGGTATGACAAATTTGGGCTTTGTTTTGAACTGGTGTAGTCTGCTGTTACTGAGAATGCTTTTAATATTTCAACTCAAAGATATCCTTTAGGGTGACATATTGCAAATATGATTTCTGTTTTGTTTTCAATTTTGCTTTGTTGTTGGCATTGCAATGTAAATATGCATCATATTTTACTCTGCATATTCCTCATTATATTGATTTTAAAGTCTTCTCTAGGCAGTGTCTTCTTCCCAGCACTAGAGCGTTCAGGAAAATATTGTCTCTATTCTGAGTTTGGTAATGAAAATATTCTTAGTGGTTTAACGATACAAGGGCAGAAATTGTGACGGCGGGCAACAGCATCTGAAATTCATTAGCAAACATCTGAAATGACTTCCTGAGTGGGCCACAATGAAGTGTGGAATGAGCAAATGATCAGCAGGGGTGGCAGAGGGGAAAAATTCCCATGTATGATAAAGGCAAAGAAAAAAATGCACATTTGTTCATACAAATCTTTTCTTCACCCTGATTCTGGTTTCTTCCATGCAAGTCTCTTTTCCTCATTTACTTAACATGAGAATTAAGAAACCCAGGATTCCTTTAACAACCTATTGCTCCATTTCACTCAGATATCAATTTCAACAAGTTCAGTACCATGATATGTGCTTCCAGAAAATTCTTGCTTCCTTATTTTTCTTTAATTCACTCTTAATTCACCCATTCAGCACTAACCTGTGCCATCCTCTTTGAAATCCAAAGATAAATTCATGATTACTACATGGTGGCTACCAGAAGCAAAACCCAGAAGAGTGCTCTGTAAGAAAGGAAACTGATATTATATTATGGTTTTATGCCATGTTTTTTCTAAATCATCCTCTTTAGACTGCAATGTCCTTCAATAGCTGTTATGTTACCATAGCAACTACAAGCACTTGCTGTGGCCGACTGTGCAAGGGTCTGCACAGAACAGAAATGGTCCTCGTTGTTAATTCAAAAAAGTTCTAAGAGAGGTGCACAGATGCTTGGGAGAAAAAAATACAGATTTTTGCTACTCAAGGTGGTATGTGATATCACTATATGAGCAGCCCTCAGCTGGCCTGTTTATTGTAGATATCACAGCGAAGGAGAAGTTTAATGAAGGATGGAGCCTAATGCTGAAAAATTTTTTGTTATGCCCGTTAAAATTTATCAACAGTTGAGGGTTTCTGTGATTCTGCAAAACTTTCTATCACTATGACCAAAAAAAAATAAAGATCAAAGAATTATTCCACCATACATTCTATAATTTGTACATTAGACATTATATTGACTTTAGGTGTTGAAATGAGGTGTGTTATTTTTGTACTGGAGCGCTTGTCATTGCTTTCCTGAACTTAAATTTGAGTATAAAATATCTGTCATTAAATTTTTAAACATGCTTAGATTATTAAATTTCAAAACAAAGCAAGAACTGAATTACCTGCTAAAAAAAAACCAAAAAACCTAAGCATTAATTCAGTCTGTCAGTTCAGAATTGTCAAATGCATCACTCTAATCAGCAGTAGTTTTGCCATTTTCCTGTTTGTCTTTAATACCTTCTTTGAATAATGTTCAACTGTATTTTTTGTTTTACTTTATTTTCTAGGAGAGACAAACTCATCTTTTATCTTGAATTGATGGGTGCAAATCAAACAAATCTCATTGCTCAGGCATGACATCGGCAGAGAGGGGTTTTCAGCAACCCACTGCTAAATTCAGCAAAAGACAATGTGTTGCATGTCTCAGGCCGAAATATTATTTATATATTTGTTTCTGTATTTCCTGGTCCAATTCTACACCTATGTAGAAAGTAACCACACTTTTCTTTTTCTGAAGGTTGTATTAGAATAACCACTTTACCCTCTTGGGAAAATCAATGCTATTTTTAGTATCTGAGTTCTTGAAAGTAAATGAGCTTTACACTATAGATAAGATCTGTTTTCCAACTAATTTCTTGAGATGCTCTCATCTCTAAAGAAGCTGTTTTGATTTATTTTGGTGAAGATTAGGGGAGCTAATCACCCCCTGCTGCTTTTTATTTACAAAGTCATTGGTTACACACAGAATGTGGTGGGATTTTATGTTGTTGAGTTGGGTGGAGGTTTTTTTCCAAATATACACAATTCGAGAACTGAAAGCACAAAGTTTCATCTAGATTCTGACTGTTGTCATATTTGAGCAACTGTTCAGATGTGCCAGTCAGGCTTTTGGAGGAAAACTGGCCACGTTCTCCCACAGTTGTCATGTATCTGTCACACTGACACCAGCTAGAAAAATCAAGTTAGAACCATTCTGTTACGAGCTGTGAACATCCTTTGCAGCAGTGTCATTTGCATCAGAACAGCTTCTATTGTTTTCAAATGTCAATATTAATTTTAAATGGAATGAGAAAGGCAAAGCAGTGAAAGTGAAAAGTTAGTTAATGAAAGTTTTGGTGAAAGTTAGCCCGTTTTGAGTGCAGTGAGGTAAACAGACTGAGGCACAGAGATCAGATGGGATTTAGATCCTTCAAGGGCTTCTGTGTACCTTCCAC
Organism: Cettia cetti; assembly: GCA_013401135.1. Taxonomy (NCBI): domain Eukaryota; kingdom Metazoa; phylum Chordata; class Aves; order Passeriformes; family Sylviidae; genus Cettia; species Cettia cetti. Next base: position 27,967 of record VZUI01049095.1, on the reverse strand, counting down.
CAAGACATTGTGGGTATTTACAGCTCTTACAAACTGTCTTGCACTCTTTCAAAACGCTAGCTAGCCAAAAGGCATAAATGGACATCTATGATGAAGAATTACAGTCCAGGAACATTTTTATAGTCTCTAATTTAATTTTTAAAGAGGCAAGTACAGCTAAAATTCTTTGCAATGTTGGTCCTTTCAAATATTCATCCTCTCAATCTATGTGTTTAGAAAGCAGACAATTCTGTAAGCTATTCATTCTTCCAGCACTTAAGGAAGAGTTTTTTCTCTTGATAAGAAAAAGGACATAATTTTAAAAAATTGAATAGATAACTTGACACACAGGAACAAGATGAAAATTAATTCTCTTAAACCAGAGGATACACTGAATCATTTAAGAACTCTGCAGCAAAATTTGCTCCTTGGCAAACTGCTTAGGCATATTTCTATGACAGTGATTTGTCTGTAGTCTTTCCACTGGCATTCCAAGATATAGATGGTAGATTTATATCATATTTTAGTGTCTGGTTGTTGTGCTTCTTTATAATCACAATATAAACACACTAAGAAATGTGAAACGCTTGTACTATTTTCCTTCCATTTCTTAGATTCAAACAGGTTTTCACTACAAGATATTCTAATAATATGTTTTTACATCTATTTTTTAATTGTCTCATATATTCTAAACATTATTCTACCCGTCCTGTTTAAAGTCCTACAAAACACCCAGGTTCCCTAACACATGACTCTGAATAATAGAGAAGTATGTGTATTATTTATATGCAATATCTGGCTGTATTTGACAAATAGAAACTGCTTTCACAATATCATTTGAAACTGGTTACTACCTGAAGATTGACCAATGGTGGAACTTGAAAGTTATGGAAGTAGGCTGCATGTGGGTATGACGGAAAAATGAAGTTAGGTGGATTTAAAGAGTTGAATCATGTGAACAAAATGAGAATGAAAAACATTTAACAGCACATTGAGGGGACATAAACACAAAAGAACTGAAAAGGATATTGATATTTAATTATATGTTCTAGTTGTGTGAATAAATTGAAAAAGAGAAATCTCAGTTATGGAAAACACTGCGAGATACAACTATCACCTAAATCTGCAGATCACAAAGAGATGATGATAAAATTATTACTGCATAAGTGACAAAGTTTAATTTTGTTCACAGTTATTAAAAAGGAGAAAAGGAACAACATAGTGAAAACACTAAGGGATTTAGTCATCTTACTAAAGTAAAACACAAACTAAAATCCAAACAACCATAAGATCATGTCAGAAAAGCTAAAGCCATGGTTTGCACAGAGGGAAATGGGTGGGAAGATGAAAGAGTGAGAAGATGGATCTGCATGTCATCTGCACAGCAGCAATTGTAAAAAGACAGATTCCCTGGTTTATGAAAAGCACAAAATCAAGGAGTCAGAGAGGAAAAGATTTAAAGGAAGGACACCTGCCACTTTCAGAAGGATAGTACCACCAGTCATGGGACTTTGCTTGGATGAAGTAAAGACTTTGGCAAAGGTTTTTTCAATTATTAAGGCAATTTCAATTTATGCCTTAACCATAATTTAAGGCATTATTAATGCCTTGAATTGTCATTAAGGTATAAAGCATACTGGAGAAGAACTAGGATGAAATAGATGTGTTGTTCTTGTCTTTTCTAAAAAGAACACTTCTGGGTATCTTTCTGCACAAAAATCTAATCATTCTCACTGTCTGTCCCTCAGGTTCCCTAATTCCACAGCATTATATTGGAAGTTTGAGAATCCAAGACTGATTTTTATTCAATCATATGATTTTGGGATTAATTTATGATGAAAACCAAAGTCTTACACTGAACTTGGCATTATTTCCAATGGGATCTGTGTATAGATGTGACAAAGTATACCCAAAGACTTTTACTGCAGATTTTAATTTCTAGTACCATTCATGTGCTCATTTGCAGGTCTAGACCTATAATGCTTAGTTAGCTTGAACAGCTGTGTTTTTATGGCTGGAATAAGTTTGAATGAAAGTTTAAAAGCTTGTGTGTACTTATTGTATGTCCAATTAATCTTTACTCTGCAAAATCGAGGTTTTCTCTCTCTTTTTTTTTTTTTTTTGCTACATCACAAAAAATGCTTGCTTTGGACTGTAATCCTGGCTCACACTTCAAGTTAACAAGGCTGTGATACTGCCTAATAATCCCTAACATGTTTAAACAGCTGTTTATAGCTGCTGGTGTACCTAAGCTCTTGTTTTAGTTCGTGAGGTTGCTTGTTAAACCTGCGTATGACACAAGGTTTCTGGTGATAAAGTGGGATTTTTGCTATATCTGATGGATGATATATGAATGCCAACACCTGAAGCATCTCAAACTCTTCAAAATGAATGACAAGTACAGAGATACGGGGTTTAAATATCACAGCAACATAGCAGAATAATTTTGTCTCAAATTGGAAGAAAACATCTAAAAGGAACATAATCTGACCAAGATTGCCGCCATGTAACAAGATATTTTGTGATAAATTTTGAAGAAGGCATATTTAAAAATCCACTTCTGGATTTATAAAATCCATGCGAACTGGCTTATTCCAAAGGGGCCAACAGAAGAGTTTTGTAACTCCTCATTTAATGCATCAGATTGCTCTGCAGATGGCAGTAAAATTTATTTTCTATTTAAAGAGCGTCTCGCCTCATCATAATCAAGGAAATACACTTTCCAACTTAACCAAAAACTTGGCAAAGTTCTGCATTGGCACCAAGTAATCCCATACAAAAAGCCTGTCTCCCATCTTACTTGTTTTGCTGTGCCAGAAATATTTTTAAAAGACCACAAAGCAGACCTTTCATATTCTACTGTGAAATATTCACACTCATTTTAAACATACACATGCTCTCAAGATCCCAGCAATTGGCTCAGCCTGGCCTGCATCACATGAAATAGGTGTTTCCCTTTCCCTCAAACTGCTCCATGGAAAGCCAGAGCATCTCCAGGCTGTCAAGACTGGGGCAGAGAAGCACAGCTGCATAATTGCCTGCTCACACCTTGTGGTGTGAATGGGAAATGTCCTGAGAGGAATACAAGGTCTTCCAGAGCAAATCCACACAACTTCCCCATACAGCTGTTGAGTCATTTTTCCATGAAGGAGAGAAAGAAACAGCTTTCCCAGGAGACTGGAAAATCAGAGCTGTCAGTATAGGTGTCAGAGAATCCAAGGCAAAGGATGGGAAGGGGAGAAAGACAACAGATAGCTCCAAGATGAGCACAGAGCCACTAGGACAAAGCACCCCATTTCCTACAGCAAGTGACAGTGGACAGCAAACCTGAAACACTTCCATGGAGCACTGGGGTAGGAATAGGCTGCACACAGGATAAAATCTGCATAAATGGCATTATCAGAAAGGTAAGTTCTATATCTTACTGCACTTCCACACTAATACTTAACTGCCTTTCCCTGGAAGTTCCTCTGGAGAAAATGGCCACAGGGAGTCTGAAGGTTATACTCAAACTTTGGAGAGTTTGCTTCTTAGCTGTGTTATCCATGCCAAGTGGTTTGAAGAAGTGAACTTTTCCTTACTTGCACTTACAAGCTATTCCTGTGACTGTGAGTCCAGGACATTTATCATTCAAATACTTGAGTAAAGCTACTACTCCACTCAGGACTTGTCATCACTTGGAGGGAGCTACCACTTCTCTTATTTGTGCAGCTCTCACTCTGCAAAACAGTTTCACAGTAAAAGTTAATGACAACTTCATGTGCCTTCTTGATATTGAAAATTAGGTAGTAAGCTAAGAATCAAGATCTTGGAAGACTGAAGCATTTCTGGTGATTCTCCAAATGAACTGTGTTAATTCATCTGCTCAGCAGTTCAGCTACATATTTTCCTAATCAAGTGGTTCTTGGCTTTAAATGGATAAAAAACTTCTTCATTAAATAGTAGAAAAAAATCTCAGAAATAATTTGTCAAGTAATTCAAAAAATACAATTATAGGTAAGATAAATATTTCCTCACCTCCCAAATTGTTTCAAAGGCATATTGACAACTGCAATATAGACAGCAGGAAAATCTTTATTGTATAAAGTTCTCTAGCTCCAAACCTGCTGCTTGGAGTGAAACTCGAGATAGAATCAAGGCTCGAGATAGATCTCTGGGGAGACAATGATAGGAGTACATATTGAACTGCTGGGAGCATGAATATGCATAGCTCAATAAGGGCAAATGACAATGGCCTATTGTATGCAACTGAAATGGGTGTATATGTTTGTTCTTTCCTCGAAAAACCCCTGAATTTACAAAAAAAAATAAATAAATCAGCAACTAAATATTTACAGCACTTTATTAAAATAGATTTCATCTTGAACTTTAGCATTGAATGTATTTAGATTTGAGGAATCTTGTCAGATTTTATTACTGCAATATGGTAGCTTCTATATTAATGGCTGGGGGATAGTTACAAACAGAACATAAATGTACATTTCAAATTACATTTACTAAGCTTTTTCATGTAAGAGGAAGGAAGGAAGCTGAGGTTAACACTACAGATCATAAGCTACTCTGAAATTTAATTGCTAAATAATTTTATAATGTACAAAATGTTTACTTGACTTGAATGCCGAGTAATTATTTGCCAGTACCTGGCAGTTATTGGCACAGCTTCTCTTACTCAGTTGCTAAACAAAATGCAGAATGACTACCCTTAAGACAAAACCAGGATTACAGATGAAACTACTCTTTTGTTCAAAGTCTGTATAATTTTAATTCTACTTGGTTTAAAACAACTTGTGAGATATAGGCAGCAAAGAATCACAAACCTTGCTGTAAGGGTTCTGCTGCAGTACACCAGCCAGGCTTCAGTGGGACTGTTTATCAGAAAATATACGTGAAGGACCAGGACCCCTACTTGATTAGACATGACAATTTACTTCTTCCACTGCAGTGACATGATCATAAACATATTATCAAATCCTGCAGTGTGATTAACAACAGATGTAAAATTAAGAGTTGACAACTTTTAGCTGAGCCTTATATATTTTCTGCCTAACTTTAATTTCCAAAAATCTTCCAGGAAACTCTTTTTTTAAAGATTCCAGAAACCACTCTTATTTTTCTCTTCTATTCTATTCAGTACCAGTGTTCTGAAAAAATATGATTCCGTTATGCTTTCTTCCAGGACAATTTGTCTTTATTTTTTTCCCTTTTTTTGCCTTTTTAAAATTATTTTGTACAGAAAATAATACCAGGAAACAGGTTGCCTACATTTTTACTCACAATGTGAATGACAACAAGCCTTGCTGTGGCAAGGAAATAGAACAGGATGCTGGGTTGCATCAACAAGGGCATCACCAGCAGAGATAAAGGAGGCATGATGCCACTTTGCTCTGTGCTTGCCAGGCCACAGCTGGGATGCTGTGTTCAGCTTTGCTCCCCACTATAAAAAAAGGTGGGGATAGGCTGGGCAGGGTCCTGAGAAGGGCAACAAAGATGATCCAAGGACTAGGAAGCCTTCCAAAAGGAGAAGCTGAGATGCCTGTGTTTATTCAGCCTTGAGGAAAGAAGATTTAGAAAAGACCTTGTGTCACCATGTTCCAGTATTTAAAGGACTACAAGACTTGACAACCAGAAATTGGAGACAACACTTTTACAAGGAGTCACATGGTAAAGAGGAGGGGTAATAAGTAATAAGTCACTCCTGGGTCAATTCCAATTGGACACAAGAGGAATGTTTTTCACAATGGGAGCAATCAACCATTGGAATAATCTCCCCAGGGAAGTGGTAGATTCCCCAACAAAGATTTTGGCTGGGTCATCTTGTCTTGGCTTTTGCCAAAAATGTCTGGACCAGACAACACTTCAGGTCCCTTCCAACTGGTTCTTCCATGGTTCTATGACAATAAATTAACAAGAGGCCATGGCAGGTAATGCACCTGTTATTTGAGAGTTAACTGCCTTGGCTTTGTAAAGCGTAACATACCAATGAATGTGTCCTTTCCCTTTGGGTGCAATTATACTTCCAAAGCCTGGAGCCTGGAGCTGCTGGTATAGCTTCTCTTTGGTGGAAAGTTTCTCTGTCTTCCGTAGATTACACTCATATTTTTCTGGAACTGTATACTGAGATTGACAAGTGCTGATGTGAGGATTACTTGTGCTGTGTCAGGTTCAAAGCTTAGTGCTCAATTTGATAAGGCTGAACCATGAGAGCATTATATTGAAACATGAACACCAACCCTCTAAACCAAGCTTTAGTCCAAAGACTAATCATCATTCATTCTAAACAGCAAAAACTTAGAAACAGACGTTTCTGATCACTAATTCTTCTCCTGGGAGTTCACAGTTAAACCCATGGTAATAAGGTAGGAGCAATGGTGGTATATCAATCACATCCATGAGATTTATTGAAGGTCTTAAATCTATTCAGTGGCACTGTAAACAGTCTTTTTTGAGGTAAAAAAAAAAAAAAAAAAAAAAATTTTTGAGGTAAAAAAAAAAAAAAAAAAAAAAAAAAAAAAACAGCCAAAGCAGAAGGCAGCTATCTGCAGCATGGTGAAAATAAAGGAAAAGGCCAAGGAGAAGGCTTACTGCCAAATATTGGGAGCATTTCACCAAAAATATTTTTAAGACCTAAAACACAACAGAAAAGTGAAAGCTGAACAGCTATATTCCTGGTTGATTTAAGTTAAAATTAATATTTACCTTAACAAATAAACTGCGGTTGCTGAGAAATAGGATCTTTAAATATAATCACAGTTGCCTCTCAGTTAGTTTGTTTGGGTTTTTTAAATGGGATTCTTCACGTAAATGTTCCCTGCCTTTGAAATTTCTATTTGCAATCTTGTATGAACTCCCCTGGTGCATTTAAAGAAGTAATTTTTAAACTTGAAAATACCTTGTGTGTACTACAGTTAACAGAGTATTTGTGAATTGGGCCATAAATAGAGTTTAATGAATGCTTATGCCATCTAAACTTGAAATTTTCAGGAATTTGAAAACAAAATTTTTCATAAGGAAAAATAATTACTATTGTGTCATAAAGTACAGGTAGTTAAGTACTAAAGCAGATCAAAAGGTTATGAAATCAACCATTATTAAAAGGTAGTGATAACTACAGGCAACTAGGAGAGAATATTGGAATGAAAAGGTGATAATCCAGTTTAAAAAGCCTGGAACAAAAACTCAGAATTGCTATTAATGAATAAAACAGGATTGAGAGAAAGGGGGAAGGGATAGCCATAAAAATCACATAAAATGAGTTTGTCATTTCCTCTAGTGAGTGATGGGGACTCAGACAAAAAATGTTAGGTTTGATCTGTTTTGCTATACTTTTTCTTCTGAAAAACAAAACAGAAATCCTGCTGACAGATTCAGGGCACATTTTGCAGCGCTTAAAAGTGGTGATTGCTCTACTAATATTCCTTCCTATTTTGTTCTATTCAGCTATGACTTCTATGACCTCTGTCTACACCTTCCAAAAAAAGAATTCCAGGACACCTAACATAGAAAACAGTCCTAACCAAACCCTTTATATACATTTATTAAATAGCAGAACCACTGAAACTACCTCAAGATTGCCTTTCTTGTTTTTTATATATTGCTATGCTGTATCAGTTTGCTCCTTCTTTTTCCTAAGTTCCTATCTATCACTTGTTACATGCTTCCTTCACTTCTAAAATCTGGCTTGATACCTCAATCATTCACTTTGACATCAGTAGTCCACAGTGGAAAGCTGCCAGCAGTACTCTTATTATTTTGAGGTATTTCACTTCTTGTATCCTAAATTAAATATTTTGGGCTTCTTCATTAATTTGAAACATTTGATACAAGAGAAGTCTACCAACATCTTCATGATACTTTTCTTTCTCTAACCAGACGCCTGCAAGTCCCTTCTCCCCCATGCCCCAAAACTGAAATCTTATCTTCATTTCTGTGAAACTATTTTGAAAAAAAAAACACTTTAATTTTTCCACGTTTAATTGCCAGATGTTGACTGCTTCAAAACTTTCAGTGTTACTTTAATGACAAATTTGTCTCAGTTCATATTTTCACCAAAAGACAGAACTCAGATATGCCCGTATTTCGTATTACCAAATTGAATGAATCATAGATGAAAATGAAGTTACTATTTTGTTCTTATCATGTTTAAGTTTTCCCAGTTGATAGTAGTTAGGGAGATTATACTGATCCCAGACCTCATGATCTGCCATGAGTTTGTATTTGTAATTCTCAAGCTCTGTGCAGCAAAAAAAAAAGAGCACACATTGTAGCTCATGTACACATCAGGAGTTCTGTAAGCTGAGTCAGGTTTGTGCAGAGATCATCTCTCAAGAAGCTTGAATGGAACAGGAGTGAAGGGTGACAGAACACTGCTGTCCATGGCACAACAAACAGCATTAGTGAACAGCAACATTTCAGCCACAGGGCCCTAAGGAGGTGTCATCTGTTTACAGCAGCAACTCAAAAACCCTCAGATAGCGTGGTTATACTTCACAAAACCCATTCAGTTCCAAATAATACAATAGAGTAATACAATATTTAGTATTTCATTTCAATTAATTATATTAGTATTTTCCTGCTGCATACAATTATGAACTTCAGTGACCTTAGTGCAGATACCTTAGAATTCCATATATTCTGCAACAACAGGCCTCATACACTAGCATACAGAATGTGTCAAAGCCAGTATGATTCATTCTTTTAGTCTGTACTATAGAAATACTCTTCCTACCTGTACTGCATCTTATCTTACAACATAATGAAGAATTTAGGGGTTTGTCCCCCACCTAGCATGAGCAAAAATATGGAAATAAAATTTGACAGTCTTCAAAGGTTGCATTTTCAAGTTTGAGTTTGTCTTGCACAAGAGATGGTTCACCAAGGCTGTGCAGTATAAAACCAGCTCCTTACATATACCTGCATGTTTGAAAAAACTTTACTAAGACATTGTGGCTTTGTGTACAATATAAAGGAAGTGTGTTTTCAGTGTATTTTTTCTAGAAATTTCAGACAATAGTTTGATGTGGGTTTTTTAATTTAAAATAATGCCTTCTCCACAAAAGCAGATAAATGTGTCATATTCACAGTAGGAGGGTTTTTCTCCAAGAAGTTTTCCTTCTGCTAAACTATCTTTTTTAAGTCTTTCTTCTGTCTGGTGCTGGATGTGACTGGGTAAAGAAAAAAAAAAAAGGAGCAAGAACAAAAAAAAATGTCTGTTGGGCTTTAGTGTTGTACCACAAAAAAAAAAAAAAAAAAAAAAAAAAAATATATATATATATATATATATATATATATATATATTTAAAAATTCCAGTTCATCATATACAAACGTTCAGAATTTGATCCACTGTTTGTTGGAGTTACCATCTGTTTCGTTCTCGCACTTCCATAAGTCAAAGCCTGACTAAAAGTTTCAGATTACGTTTATTTGACAGGCATGATCTTTGTGATGTTACAACATGATCCAAAAATATGAAGTAAAATCTAAGCTTTTAGAGTTCCCCCCATTGTGTCTGTCTGGACTGTTTGTGTTCTGCTGTCCCAGTCATTATCTTTTGCTTACTGAGATTTCTTCTCTCTCCTCTGATTCCTTAGACATTTCATAGCTGCTGGTTAGATGCTATTACCATGTGACATGCTCAACCTTTAAAACAAATAATTTACTGTGAAAGTTCAAAACTGTTAGAATGATGAATTTGAATGTTTATCACTGAATTCTTCAGGCCTAAAAGTACTGTCAAAGTCTAAACCAAACAAGTATAATAAAATTACCCTTCTTTTCAAGTTCCCCAAATCCCAGAGCACTGAAGTGGCACCAAAGCAACAAGCACTGCTGTTGCAAGAGAGCCAGAGGAGCTGCTCTGCACAGTAGAGGACATGGAATGAAAGAAAAAAATGTAGGTTTTTTTCTGTCTTAGCTAGCCAGCGAAAGTGCTACAAGAAAACATAGTCCCAGCTTTAACTGAGTTACTAATCGGAAGGAAACTGCAAAAAATGCAGAAGCTCCTGGTTGCACCAACCACCCCACAATGAAAAGGTGAGTTTTCAGAGTCAGGCCTGGACTTGGGGAGCTCACACCTTCTACCATAGCCTGACAGGCCCTCCATGGCCTGCTTGAGATGTTTCTAGTAGTTTTATCATTGTTCATCTATTAATCAAGTTAAACAGAACCAACCCTCCTCCAAAACCATTTTCAGGTGTCATACAGACATGGTTTTCCCAGCCTCTGGCATTTAGATTTGAGGGAAAGAAAGCAGCAATGCCTTAAAAACTAAGACAGGGACCAAACTTTTTACCTCAAGCTTTTTTCTTAAAATCAAATCATGGCTCAACTGAAAGAGCCTTTCTGCTAACTGCATTTTGACACTGGTAGAGAGTGTGATTAAATGTAATAAGTTTAGTAATTTAATTTGGTGTCAGGTCTGGCTCTAAGTCTTCAAAACTAGTAGGTAGCTAAGATCTAGTGGCATTTCTATAATGGAGGGAGATAAAAGCTGGACAGATCTCCAGTTTTCTTAATCATAAAAACTATGTTCTGTTGTCCAGAAAAAGATGGTTTGTGCTGAATTAATGAAAACTGTTTGGATAGCACCAAATCCTATAGAAATCGTCCAGCAGAAAGATACTGAAGACGATGTAGAATAAAGAACTGTGCTAAAGATGTTAGTTTTGTAATAAAAAAAATACTGTGCTTTCAGCACTTCAATCTTTCCATTCAGACTAGCAAAACAATATTATAACTGATTGTTCTGTGCATTTTCATTTATGCTTCCCAGCGAAGTTTTTTGGATAGGCTGAAGGTTAAAATTATTTGATAGAATTCAAAATATCTTCTTCTGAAATGAAGAAAGCAACCATTGCCTCCAACTCTAAACGCTCTATTACTTCTATGGTATTTAGGACACTCAAAGAAAAGAGCCCATAGAAAGGGGCCAGGGATTTTTAATGTCAGCACAAGGGAATGTCATCATTTGTTTCCTTTCAGTTAAAATTAAAAAAAAAAAAACAAAATACCAAACAAACAAAAAAACCCACCAAGAATTCATTGCTCTAATAACACCTTATTTTAAAAAAGGGAGAATCGCTCCACAGCTTCCCTGAAGTTATGTGACTATTATACAAGAACCAAAAGTAAACCAACGTTAACAGCAGAATTAAGGCAATGTTAATTAGAAACCAATGTGTTCCTAAACCCTGTTTATTTCAACTTGGTTCAGTAAGGACTTGTTCTATGCTTTAAATAAGCAGACAGCAAAATCTGGGTATGCAGCTAAGCCTGTGCATGAAGAATTTTCAGGCCAGAAAATGTAAAATCCTGAATGTAACTTCAAAGTCAAATGTTGATTTTCCTAAAATTAAAATGATGTCGATAAATACAAAAAGTTTTCAACAAAATTCTGATCACTGTGTAGCAGTGAACATGAAACTGTAATTGCCTAAACAAAGATTAATGTTGCCCTTTCCTAACTAGAGTAGAATCTCAAAATTTCACTCTAATTCTTGTCACAATTGTCTTTCACAGAAGTTGAACAACTTACTAAAGTCTCTCAGCCAATAGTGTAGAACGGTTTATGATAGTTAATGTTTCCTTTTCTTTTTTCTCTTCTTCTACTACCACTTAGTGACAGAGTTTTGTTTCTTCTGACCCTATACATGCCCTTTAGTATTTTTACAAATGCAATATCAAAGTCTTTCTTCAGGAAAAAAGGGAAGATGAATTTGGACCTTCAGAATGCTGAAGGAACAACAGAGTAACAAGGCAGCAGGCATTGTCAAAACATATTTAATGACAGAATTCTTCAGAGAGCTTTGCAAGATCAAAAAAGAAAAACATTACTTGATGTTACAGTTCCCTGTGGGACTTGATTTTTGTTTTAAATTGGGAAATATTGTTCCTGAAGAAACAGTGTATTGATTTGTTAAATCCGTTATTTAAGAGTAGCTTTTTTAAATTGAAATGTAAATGGCATCTTTTCTTTGTGACTTAAAGAAGTCTTCAGAAAAAACAATCTTCTAAGAGACTCTGCAAGCATCAAAGCACGACTTATTTGTAAAACATTTAGTTAAGAAACATTGGACATGTTAGTAGGAATTAGTGCTCTTTGCCAGGACTAGGTGCAGAGTCATACTAAACAACACAAAACAATTTATCTGCATTTCTGAAAGGTACACCAAGGCAACTGCATCAGGCTGTCTTGTAGTAAAAAGAAAGAAATACTAGAAAAGCCAAAGAGATACAGAAAGCAAATTAAATCTTCAGTATAGATAGTATAGATCAAAAACAGGCATGTAGCTAGACCTTTTTACAGTTTTTTTTTTACTAAAAGAAAGTCATTTTAAGCCAAAAATAGTTCTTTGTTGAAGCAGAACAGTTTGATTTGGTACTTGTAAGAAGATCAGAACCTATTTTTATAACTATGCCTCCCCAAGGCCCAAAAATCTATTGTTTAGATAGTAAGTGTTGTTCCACTGTTGTTAATTATCACAAACTCTTCCCATATTTCTTCACAGCTCTGGATTTAAGTATAAGAGTGTGTGCTGTGCCCATGGTAAGCTCCCTTTGCTCCTCAGTATGAATAATCAAGGTCCTCTCTGCATGTTAACTTTCTGTATTTGTACCTTCTGTAGGAAAGACTAAGGCTGAAGTGTTTGGTTTGTAGTTGTCTCACCCTCTAGTGGCAGAGAGGTTTTAGTTCTCAGGGATAAGAAATGGGAGATGGAGTTTTTTTCTTCTGGTCAACTGTGCTGTGCTGCCTATTTACAGCAGGCTGAAAAAGAACTGAAATTATTTGTTTACAAAGCCACAGATCATTGTCTACAATATGGGGCCATCACCTCTAAAGGAGCAATGCAAAATATGCTGACCTACAGGCACTGAAATAATTAAAAGGGTGCTAATAAATGATAGTTGTATGCTCAGATGTACTCCTTCAGTTATGTGAAATGACTGCTATAAAAGCCTTCCTGTGCCACCACAATTAGTAGTAGTATAATTCTGCTGCCTGAAGATTAACAGAGATAGAACCTCTATTTTCCTCTAAATTCAAATTCCCTATTAAATTTGCATTTAAAAGCAGAAGACAGACACCAGATTATTTTTGTCCCCAAAAAGACTTAAAATCATAATGCACAGCTTTTATAAAATAACATACTGACCAGATATTAGCTGAAAAATTAGTAGATTTCCCATCCTGTGTTGGGAAAAAAAAAAAAAAAAAAAAAAAAAAAAAAAAAAAAAAAAAAAAAAAAAAAAAAAAAAAAGAGTATTGAGTAATATTGACTTTTGCAAAAAATTATCTGCTACTTTACAAGATTAGATTCTTGGTAAAAGGATTAATTCAAACCTGGATCATTTAAGTTTTGTTATTGCTATTTGGTCTGTACCCTTGGATCAAAACAGAATAGAGAAAAATAATATGAGGCATTGCCAGCACTTACTGAGTGATAGCCCTAAGTGAATGGAGAACTCTGGAGGTACTAATCTAATCAGCTGTAAGGACAGGCCTTTGGCCATATTTTAGAGGAGGATGTATAAAGTACAAAACCACAGGGAGCATCAGCTTAGCTGCTAGTGCACCAGCAGATTTGTTAAAACAATTTTACCATTTTTAAAAAGCTTTTTAAAGGCATCATTCTTACTTGTAACTATGTTGTTGCTGATAATCAGGTAAAGTTCTAATGTCACCTGTAGCTGTGATTGTTTAATTAACAAGTACAGAATATGGTGCATCATTCTAACTGCCTGCATTCTCCATTATGATATTTCTTATGCTCTGGTCTCCTGCTATTCAGCCAAACTTTGGCCAGCTAGCTGGATTTATTTTTCACATGGCAATACAAGACAGGTGCTTCTGAAAAGTAAGATACAGAAAGCTACAGTATTTTTGCTACATCCAAAAATCCTACTGGCATTAAAAATGAGAACTCCTCCTAACAGAGCACAGAAAAATTTGCATCTAGCTATATTTCTAGGCCTGTGAAACACCCATAAGAGCACAAAATGCCCTTATGGTTGCTCCGAATTGTCAAGCAATTGCATAGGAATGTGAGCAACAATAGATGTGCTATATCCAAAAAGCCCAAATTATAGAATTATGATGAAAATAAGTCTAACAATCCAAGCACAGTCCCATGCCAACACTACTGTTTTAATACCAACCATGAAGCAGCATTTTTGCAAGGATACCGGCCCACATTTTCTCAGTCATTTTGTAGATACAGTGATCAACAGTGTCCTCAGAAAGACTTGTAGAGAAAGCAAACCTTCAGAGAGAATAGCTGCCAGTCACAGGGTGCAATGTTCAGGCTCCAGAGTGAGTCTGTCTTCTTTGGTTACAAAATCCAAGTTTAACCTATTACCATGGAGCTGGCAGCAGTCATTGCTGAAAAAACCTGAAATTGTGTAGCCCCACTGTCTCACCATCTGCAGTAGGGTGCAAATGCTGCCTTGGGTACAGCAAGCTCGCTTAACCTACTGCCTTACATGCTCAGTACTTTCTCCATTTTCTTATGTACTTTAAAAGTGTCTAATAAAAATGTTTTACTTAATGTTTCCTCATATATAGGTCTCAAAGCATGGATAATGGGAAACAGATGATGTGAACACATACAAGTAAGCTCATTTTGTATATATAAGTAGCATTCAGAAAAGAGATTGAATTCTTGTGAGCAGGATTGGTTTAATTACACCACAGACTTTGATCCTGTTCACAATTCCAGCGTGAATTTGGGCAAAACTTCACTGAAATGGTACAATTACAGACAAAAATAAAATAAGAAAATGTGTTTAAAGGCTCAGGGCTGTAGTAGAACATCTCTGAGCAAAGAAGATGCTACTAGACAGGGTGCATGGGTCATATCTGTGTACCAGCCTACCACCCTTATTTACTGCAAACTCCACATAATGCATATTCTGGTCATGTAAACAAGCCCCTTAGAAAACGAGTGCAATATCAATTCACAAGGAACAAAACATATAATAGTGTAATAATAATGTTTTGCATGTGTTATATTTGTCACCATATGAAGCATTTTTAAGGAATTTTTGCTTTTTTCTCATTACTCTACACTGTATTTCACTTTCACTAGTAGGACTATATTAATTATAATAATATTAGTGATATTAATGATAATAAATGTATTGCAGCAGTAGCACAGCAATGCCCACATCCCCCAGCCACCACTCCTTGCTGTTAAGGGCGTCAGACAAACACCAGATTAATGCCTGCTGCACACCCTTTGACAGGCTGCTGAACTTGAGGGTAGCTACAAATGACATTGATGAATTCCAATCACGTGCTCCATGTGTGTAAAGGCAAATTCTCACCTATGATCCTATTTACCTTCCAAACAAGGTGCAGTGCAAAATCAGGGTCGCAGAGGCTGCAGTTTGGAGCCTACAGGTCTGCTTGTCTTTACAGTTGCTGGAGTGTAGTAACTTCCAACTTAGCTGAAGACAGGAGTGGCCCAGGTACGTGTCAGGTCACAGTGAGTTGACCACTGAAGAATTTACAGACTGGGCAACACTGTCTTTTAAGGAGATGAGCCATGAACCTTTCAGTTCACCACATGCTGTTGTTTGCACTTAAATACACAGCACATAGCACTTCCTTCTGTGGAACACACAGATGTTCAGCCTACTACTGCTATTCCCCATTTTGAACTTTAATAATAGAGGATCAAAGTTCACCCTGGATTCGGGACAGACCTAAGTCTGTAGAGGACTCAAACCACACATTCCAAATTCCATCTATACACACCACAGTGCAAGCAGAACATGCCAAAGGATGCTGTATACACCCGTAGTAGTATTCTGCCTTCTGGCATTGGTAATCAGTCAGTTATCCACACACTGCTCCTCAGGAGGGAGAAGAGCAGCTTTCTGGAGGGTGTGCAAAGACACTTCTCTGAACAGGGCTGCCATCACCACTCCAGGTGAAGCCCCAGCCTAGGAAAGTGCCTGTGAGCCAGGGAGGGGACGGCAGGCCAGGCTGTGACACATGGCAGCAGGAGCAGGGAGCAGCCGTGCAGAGAGCAGCCTGTGTTCCACCAGCGCCTCTGCGTGCTGCAGCCAGAGTCACGGACAGTCCCTGCACACCGGAGTTCTGCTCTGGGCAAACTGTCACCCTGCTGAGGTGGCCACGCGGCACTGCATGTGGGGAATGGAACTGGGTGTTAAACAGCGTGGTTGTGAAGGCATTGTTGGAGAATGCAGGCAGTGAGAATGAGGCACCATAATCTGTACATGTTAATTAAACAATCACAGCTACAGGTGACATTAGAACTTTACCTGATTATCAGCAACAAACGTAATTAGGAGTAAGAATTCACCTGTGAGCAAGGAAATCAGGATGAAAAAAACCCTAGAAATATTGGCTTAAGTTTGAAACAGCTTTTTTTTCTACAGCTTTTTAAATCTGGTCCTTGCTCATCCTCTTCATTGTTCAAACACAAACTAAAAACCCTGGTGCTTTGTATTTATACGCTGTCAGGATACCCCAAAATCTGGGTGTGTTTTATTGCTATCTCTGCCTCTCATATTAAACATTAAAGTTGTGCTGAATATTAAATATCATAATTTGGAAACACAGAAGAAATAACATCTGTTGTAACCTGAAATACCAAAAGTAGGCCTTTTCATTCTGTGCCAGTCAGGAAACTAACAACATATGTGCAGAATGCATTTCATATATGGCAGTGACATATTTGCAAAACAGTCAGCTTATAGGTTCATCCTTTGACCGTTTGCATTCTTGACCATTAACCCAACTGCTTCCATTCCTTCTAATGCTAATTCCTATGCAAATATAAGCAATGGACCACAAACAAGGCAAAATTCAGAAGCTGTAGGGATATTTCACTGGTATTCTACTAACACAGCTGAAAATCTTTTAACTCGTTAAGAAAGAAACAGAGTTGGTACACTAAAGTCTGATTTCATACCTCTGATTAAGTCCAGTTCTGCAAATAATCCCATTTAAATACCTTTCAGTAGTATCACACAGGACAAAGAAATTAAAGACAAGCATAAATGTTTTCATGACCAAGATCATAGCATATGGATGCAAGTGAGAATTAGAAAGAGGAGTTTAAAGGAGTTTTTCCTGTCAGGGTTCAGCTGCCCATTAGTGTTATGGTGAGTTGCATGGGGTGGGTGCATGAAGGCCAGGCCGGACAGGCTTTGAACAGCCTGGCCTAGTGGAAGGTGTCCCTGCCCATGGCTGGGGGAGAGGAAGGGGATTCCAAGTCCCTTCCAATCCAGACTATTCCATGATTCAAGATGCACTCTCTGACCAAATGGTGAGGTATTCCTTTCTTACCAAAAGCCAGCTGGGCCTGGGGGCCCGTGGGCAGCCTGGGATAGAGGCAGGCCGTTCAGAATTCCCTCTGGGAGCAGGCCTGGAGGCTGGGCTGGGTGGGGAGGCTCAGGTGGGGCTGGGCAGGGGCTGTGGGCCCTCAGCCCCTCAGGGCTCCTGGCACACACACCCTGAAGACCAAGCATCAATAAAAGGGATAAAAGTTGCCTGAGAAGAGCAGCTGGGTGTACTCATCCCTAGGACTGCTACACAGTGCAGGATCCCAGCTCAGGCAGTGCGGATAAAGCTGCCAGAGCAATGCTGCATGGACTGCCTTCACACGGGCAGGAATGGGACAGAGGAAACACAGGTGCTCAAAAGCACTGAAGGAAGAAAAAGAGTGAAATAATTTGGAGGATTCGGAGGAGTCAGCTTACTCAAAGTAAGAGATTTTTGTAACAGAGTGTTATTTAATTTAATGGCAAAATTCTTCAGAGAAGTTCAAGAGAGAGGCCTTTGGAAACTAGTTATTGGAGGGCCTGATCCCAAAAAATGGGTATCCCTGTTACTTTTCTTAGGAAATAAAGAAAGAAAGCCCACACATTTTAAAACTCTTGGTTTTGTAAAATTGTTTCATTACTGATGCTCTTCATTACTTGATCTTTTAGTTTTTCTAAAGACCAGAAAGTGCAATAGGCTATTATAAAACTAAGGTTTTGTTTCAGCAGATCCAAATAAAGAAACCAAGAAAATTTAATCAAAAAGCTATAGATATCACCAGAATTCAGCAGTCCATGTTGGAAATATGATTAATTTAGACAGTTTGAATAGGTTCAATAACACAAACATGCTTTTAAGATCACAAGTTTTAATTTGGTGGTATACAAGGGGATACAAGGGGATAAAAAGTTCTCAGAATCTGGATGTTATTTTAGAAAAGTCTGAGCACTACAAATCATATAGTCTTTGGTAAGTCTAATCGTACTATTTTGGAGGTAAATTGTGACTTGAAGAGCTTCTCAATTTTGATCCACACACAACAACAGAAGTAGTTAAAATTAATGTTTTGAACCACTGACTACTATGTAGTTGCTGTCGTGTCAGTTCTCTGTTACAGGTTAAAAAGACTAGAAATTGATTAATTTCAGTCAATTCTAACATTACTGTATGTGGAGAAAAATTCTGGACAGACAAACCATTTCTAATAGGTCATAATGAACTAACTTCTTAATTTATTCCAGCCAGATTTTTAAAAATCCTATATCCATCCAAGGGTTTGATTATTAAGGAATGTTTTGACAAAATGGGATAGGTAATTAATTCACCTAATGTAGGTATAGCTTGTCTATGTAACTGCATATATAAGAAACAAATTATCTCCAAATTACAAAGCAGAAAGAAAACAAAAATATCAGTCTGTAAAACTGATAAAGCCTCAAAGCCACAGCATTTTATATCAAATGGGCTAGCAGGGACATAAAAGGCACACAGTCCCATTCATGTACTTTTCAGTGGCCATTTAACTTTCTTTTCTTAACCCATTCTTTCTTATAAAATTAAAAATATTCTGGACAGCCAGAAAAAAAAAAAAAAAAAAAAAAAAAAAAAGAGAGGTGTCTAACACTTGTGGCTGCAGCCTGAGCAGTAACAATGCAAGTTTCTTGGCACATAAAAATATTCACCTCCAAGGTGCCAGGTTGGTTACTTTCTAAACTGATCTCAGCTGTCCCTACTGATATTATGTGCATGGCTCCTAATTGTGATGGGATATATATTTGTTTGGTAAAGGCGATTATCATCTAGGAACTAAACAGAAATCACAAGCCTGCATATCTCTTGATCCAAGATATAGTAGTAATTGGTGCTTTCAGCTTTCCTGAGGTTGCATTTGTTTTTACTGATTTTAGGACAGTGGGGAACAATTTTTTTTATTTTGCTAGCTAATAATTTCCAAAAAAATTTATTTTTACATGTTGTTCTCTATTGCGTCTCAGTTCTGGGATCAAGGTGCATGTGGCAAAGCAAGCTACGTGATCATTTACTCTGTGGAAGGTCCAAATTCCTCACAGAAAATGGTGAAATAAGAATTTGTAGGATGTCAAATAAAAAAAAACTATGACATCTCTCCCTGTGACTGCTTGTGCTTGCAACTTGATAACCATTTCTTAGCTTGTTCTTTCCCTTATTATTTACTTGCTATAGGCAGCATTCTCATAAATTCAAGATGCTATGTATCTGTTCTGCCTCAAAAATCCATTCTGAAATGTGCAACTGAGGTGCAAAAGGGAGGCATATACAACTTTTATTATTTGCAGTTAAATAATTAACAGTAATTTTATTCTCCGTTAAACCTAATTTGAAAAGAGGGCAAACCGGAAAATAACACTGCTTTTTCTTAAGCTAGAGCTGACCTTCAGTCTAGCCCTCTATTTCTAGCAGTAGCAAATACCAGAAATTTCAAAGGATCCTTTTTTGCAATCTCATTTCCAAAAGCAGAGACATTCTTGAGGCAGAAAGGAGTTCAGATAAAAACCTGTATCACTTCTAATATTAATCATATTAGTTAAAATTAGAATTGTCTGTATTTTATATAGTTTGTTGTGATAAAATCAATTTGCAGAGGAGAGCACATTACAGTAACATGCAATCCAGGATTTCAGTGATTACCACGGATTTGTTTTTCTAGATATTGCAAGAAAAGCTGACAAAATAATCTGTACACTTAGATGCATCAAGCACTACAGTTGGGGTTTTTTTGTCCAAAGCTATGAAAAGAAAAAAAATAGACCATACAAATGTACAAACTTCTGACATAAAACCTACTCCAGAAAAATGTTTTACGGTAAAGGAGCATCAGAACAAAAATTATGACAACTGCCTTTGCTAGAATGTGGAAGCATGGAGAGTTGCTTCCTGTAGGTTTGAGTGACTTAAATAAATATGAAAGTACTGGTTATCTGAAGGCAAGACAAGGATATGTGTATAGGTATGTGTCGAGATAAGTTTGTGTCAAGTGAGAAGCGCAGAAGAATTGTTCAACATTGCAGAATAACTGAATAAAGTCTCTGACACTGTAGTAGCTTCTGGAAAATCCAATAGTATAATTTGTGTCCTGCATTTGGCTGAAGGAGGAAGAAATATTTTGAAGTCAATTTAATGCATGTGCCAGGTGCTTGGATTAGCAGCTCTGAAGGATGAAGTCCAAAGCACAGAGCAGCATTGCTGTCCCATATATTCTGTCTCATTCTGAAGGTTATGCTTTCTTTAGAGACAAGAGTGTAATTTAATCTCAATGTTCATTCAGCTCCTGGCTTAAAACCCACAGAATCAGAGAGAGAATATTTCACCAATTGCAGTGGGCTGCAGTGTCATCCTTCTGTCACTTGACCTGGTCCTGCAAGACATTTCTCTGCTGAGTAATTCTGAGGGAGATGTTCTAGGACTGCACAATTTGACTTCTTTTTCAAGACCAGGACAGCAAAGAAGTGAAGTGTCTAGACATGGATATGTAGCCACTAAAAAGACCCCCAAAACATTTCTCATTCATGACAATACTGAAAACCTACCTTTGTCTTGTGTTCTCTCACACCTTGTCTGAAATGTTTCCTTTTTTCATTCTCAGATAATGCTGCCCTTTCAATATGTTTGCTTTCTAAATGCAGGAGACAATCCTGTATCTTTGAAAAAATTTGAGTTGCCTAATGCCACTTGTCGAGTCAGGCAGAGCACTGTGTGCAGGACTGTCTCCAAATCAAACTTTAATGTCTCTAATCATACACAGAGCCACAAAATTGTCCTGGTTTTATTTTAGATTTTGCCAATATTTCACCAAGATTATTTAATTAATTTATTTTTCCAATTTAAATGAAGCGAAAAATGCAGCACATGGACAAGACGAGAAATAGCTCTGTTAAGTATTAAATCGGGGGAGAAGAAATCCAACTCATTGAAGAATGCAGTGATTTACAAAAGAAAAATTACAATGCATAGGTTTTTTTTCTTGGTCCTAAACACCACCAAGTTCTTTACTGATTAGAATAATTAACGGCTGTAATATTTTCCTAAGGACAATGGGAGGAAACCACATTGTGGCTGTGACACGAATAATTGCTTTCCTACATTTACTTACTTTCTGCAGTAATAAATACACATAAGGCTCAGCTTAAGAATTTCACAATATACTTAAATTTCTGATCAAGCTGATTTGAATTAAGTCCACCATGCTAACCTTTTTCAATAGAATTTTACAGCTTACTATAAAACTGTTGTTTAAACAATCCTTCCCATAATTACCACCAATAAATGATACCTTTTTATTGCCATTAGAACAGTCTTAGTTACCAGTTTCCAGAGATTGCTGCAGTAACCTGTACATAACTTTGTGCTATGCTGGTAATAGTTGTATGGTTTTCTTTTTAGAATCCTGAAACTGGAAAGGTTTAAGAAAACATGCAAAATGCTGAGGATACACGTAAGTGAAATATTTAATGTCCGTCATTCATAAAAGTTACATTGTTTACATAGGGTTCATTAGTATATAATAAAAATGTCATCTTAATGAAAGATTTTCTGGAAAGTCTTTTATATGTTAATTTGTTTAACATATGCTTTGGCTATACAGCTAAATAGGAATATATTTTAAAAAATCTTTCTGCAAATAGTTGCTTAACAGTTACAAAACCTCATTACTAAGAATTGGTTATTGTTACACTTGCTTGTTTTCTTGTAAAAATCGTCTGTGATTTGGAGTGGGAATCTTAGGACCAACTTTATGTAGCAAACTTGCTCATTGCATAGTGACCATGTAAACAGCTTAGGGACTCACAAATCATATCCTTGTACTCTAAAGTCGCTGTGTAAAGTACACACTGTACTGCTCATGTTTTCTTAAACTGATGAAGAATTTGGGGATTGTTTTATTGTTGATGCTGATGGGAATTCCTTTTTAAAACAAGACAGTTTTATACAAGTTAAAAAAATTTAAAAATTAACACCAAAGGAAATAATTTTACACTGTGCAATAGTATTGCTACCTCATTCCTTTTGATTTTAGAGATATATATATAGTATATTGGAACTCCACTGTACTGCTTCTTTTCAAAAAAGAAGTTTAAATTAGTTGGAACAATTAGCTATGGGTTTACATAAAGTTAACTATGTTTGCATCAAATAAAATGTTTATTAATGAAAGGTATTATACAAGAAACATCAAAGAGAAATTCATCATACAGAAATGTACACTATATGTGACAGATGGAAAAGTGCATGCAGAGTTGTCTCATTTAAAAATATTAATTCGGAAACAATAGTACTAAAGTTACTGGGTTTTGATTCCTATGATCTTGGATGAGTGAAAAGTTCTCCTTGAATTTACAAAAATCCATTTAACAGATATGACTAGTACACATTAGCAAGCAAGTGGAATGAATGCACTCAGATTTTATTTTACAAGTACTTGTGCTTGACAAATGTGATTTTTTTTTTCTTTTAAAAGAAAAGGTTTCTTTGAATATGGGCTGGGTAGATTGCTGCCAGGTTGCTCTGGTTTTATACATAGGTTCTCTAAATTTGTTTTTGATACCACACAATTTGTTGAAGCCTTCAGTTCTGTTAATTAGACACCATAAAATAACGTATGTTTTGTTAACATTCAGGAAATGACATCGAGTCTTTTATTTTTTATTTTTTGGCTCAATAGATTTTTAAATGTATGATTATCATAACCTAATATTGTCTTTGTCTTCACTGCAGTGGATTTCCGATCAAACTTTTCCCCTTCTTTTAATACTTTAGGGAATTTTCAAACGTCGGGATGTTTGGCTGTAATGCCCCATGATTTGTTCTCCCTGAAAGAAATCATAGTGACAATTTATTAAACTACAGAGCAACCTGGCTTTTCGGGGTCTGCAATTCTATTTTGTGTTCAATATACCTAGCATTAAATCTTGATTCATTTCATCATACTATTTAGGTTATACTTGTCATGCAATTACTTTAGCTCCTAGTTTTCTGGCTCTTTTAGAGGGCTAAGACAGGGTGTCAGTATCAAATCAGTGGGGCATTACTTTGCATGTTCAAAAAAGGAGGTTAAAAGGCTAAAATCTAAATTGCACCAGCAGTAGCATATACATTGACTATGAAGAAATTGAAAACCTAAGACGGAACTGTACTTTAAAATATTTAAAAGGCCGTGTTTCTGTGTTTAATACCAATTGTTCATAGGTACCATAAAAGCAAAGAGACACACGGGTACACGTAGACCTTAAATTTTAAAAAAGAAACAAAACAAAACAACAAAAAAGAAAAAACCCAAACCAAAAAAAAAAAAAAAGAAAAGAAAAGAAAAATAAATTGATGGGAAATAAAACTCCTTAGATCCAAAATGGTTTATTCACACAAATTTAATAGGATATATCACAATTGTTTGGTCCATAAATATTTAGGGGAAATAGTTTCTATACAATGCATTTATCAATAAACAAAGAAACATGGACAATTTTGCTAGACCACTTACTGTACTATAAACACGAAGCTCAATATATAAGATTATTGGATTTATCAACTATATCTGAAAGAGTGCACAACTGCTTTCTATGACATGTTTGTCCCCTCTAACAGGATACACCATAAAAAGAGTTTCAGAAATAAGAGGTAAAACAGTACAAAACTAGTGAGGTGTCAAAAGGACTTAAAACAGTTAATTTAACAAACAACACATATATCCTGATTTTTCACAAACTTACTCCCAAGGTATATCATAAGGCACATAGTAGAACTGAGTTTTAATTAGTCTACTTAATAAAGTAGATCTCTAGTACCATATATTGTTCTGTCAAAGAACAAAATTTATAAGTATCAATATTTTTACCTGTAAAAGTGTATTAATAAAGATCTCAGCCTTACCAAGGTCTTTTGGTCTGGTTAGTGGTAAATGCCCATAAGGTAATAGAAATAGGAAAAGTCAAGATTCAATATCCGTAGAAGATGATAACCATACTTGCTAAATATATAATGGCAAACACACCTTTCTTCTATTACAGTGTTAACATCTCTTCCATCATCTTTTTTAAAAATAAGCTACTTTTCTGTGCTAATTTTCTAAAAACCCTGAGCAAAAATTACAATAATGCACTTTAATGTGGGCAGTGAACTGTCAATATGTAACCACACATTTATACAGCCAAAAAGGACACCTTTAAAATATATTAAATAGCCACTTTGACCACCAAAAAGAGATTTGATGGTTTCTAACAAGTGGGGTATATGTGCAAAGTTATTCTTAACAATCCACTAAAAGCAAGACATAGATCTTGACTGGTTTTTGTTCTTTTTTGTTTGTGAGACTCTCCACAATCTAATTGGTGTTCAACTACAATAAAAGGATACAAATGAACATTCACCACTGCCCAGACCATTCAGACTTTTAGCTTAAATAAAACTAAAAAAAAAGAAAGATCACTAATGTAAACTAAGAAATGTATTCAGATCAGCATCCACAAGGCTTCTGAGTTTATCGGCTTTGAAATTATTCACTGCCAATTCCTGGTTTTGCATTACTTTTGCTAACATTTTTTTTCTTTTATACAAAGTTTAAAAAGTTAAAGTATTTGTTAGAGATATTAATGAACTAAAGATTTTAAGTTCCTGTGTTAAACAAAGTGTCTGATACAATCTCAGGAAACATCTAAAGAAAATTCAAAATAGTAATGAATAAATTGTACTGAAATTGTTTTCCTTAAACATCTTAATAAATTATATTTTGCTTATTTCCATTTTCCCTGAAAAAAAAATAAGTAGGATTTATCAAGAGTTCATTTGAATAGTACATATGCATACACCTTCTTGAAAATTATTTTTGTTCTCACTAAAGTAACTGGGCGACCTCCTGTTTGCTGTGAAGATACAGCATTGAAGCCATGTAGCCAACTGCAATTTTTTATCTTTTTTAATTCCAAAAATTTCGAGCTGCTTGACAGGCAAAAATTAAAACCCCTCCCTAGACAACATTTCAGATTGGTAGGACTCTCCACTTGCATTGTTACTCTGCTGTTGTTACTTTAATGACATCTTTATAGGAGTGAGCTCACTCTGGAGGGTTTTTTCTAGATCTTGCCTTCTTAATGTGGGGTACAAATTTGGAGACCAACAGGCTGGTCCTGCCATCCTCATCCACGCCTGCTCTCATCACTGGGTCTCTCTCCAAGTCCTCCATCCAGGCAAGGCTTTCAGTGGTGGCCAAGGATGTCCCAGCTGGGTGCAGAACTGGCAGAGGAGTGTTTAGCTATCCCAGTGAGATTCCCCAGTGCTCAGGGAGGAGCAGGCTTGTGAGTACTGCATTAGGAAAGAGCACTGCTACTTCCAGTCTGACTGTTTCCATGATTAGTTTAATTAATTTTGTATTTATTTTTCAACATTTAAAAAATAAATAGTGCAAAACTTTTGGATGCATTATGAAAATAAAATTAAATTTGGGGTTCTTAAATGCTGTAAGTGAACATACAGTCCTGAAGCAGCATTCTTTTGGCTATAATTAAAATGGTTTTTATCTGGTTATTATGGAGCAATAGAATCCTCTTTGTTTTGGGGATTGGACAACAATCAATTTTTTTTCGAGGTTCTGGAAATAAGTAACGTACAATTTTAAGAGGCACTTATTAGAATGATTCATCACCTTCTCTTCAGTCATCTGATAAAATTAAAGAATTTGAGTACAATTTACCAACAATAAATGTCCGTTTATTATAGCAACATATTACTTTAAACTCATTTGCCAGGTGGCTGCAGATGCTACACATCAAGCTGTTTATTTTCCCAAATATTTTGTGGGTTTGTTTGTTTGTTTTTAAAATGCTTGGAAAATAATAATAATAATAATAATTAATAATAATAATAATAATGAAGAGTAAGTATTTAAAAAAAAAATGAACTGTTAGAAAAGGTTCGTTAAGGTAGTTTGTGAGGGGCTCCCGGATTCGTGGCTGTCCAAGTTAGAGGTCACTGATGTCACTACAGTGATAGTGGGATTGGTCAGGTCTGTTAAAGTGGTCGCAGTGCCGGGTGGAGTGAGTGCGCCGCTGTCTGCTGAGGGCGGTGCCGGGAGCGAGGTGCCGTCAGCTTTATCGACACCCCCATTCTCCTGCCGCAAAAGGTTCCTTCTGAATTTGGCTCTTGCGTTTTGAAACCAAACCTGCAAACCAATCCCAATGGATTTCTTTACCGATGCTTGTTTCGCTTTGCTTATTTTTGTCTTTGTTCGTGCTTTTTAAATTCATTTGTGATGTTTGGTTTTGTGTGGCACATCACCTAAGTCATTCTATAGCTTTTCTTGCCACTGGTGGTACTGACTCTCTGTGTACAGGCCCAGTGCTACAGGTGCTTACAGCCTTCAGAGAGCAGCCTGGAGAAAAATCTGCTCGCTCACTTACCCAAAGAAAGCAATTCTCTTGATGGCCACGTGGTGTTTCTTGGGCTGGGTAGCTTTGGGGTCAAGACACATAAAGATTGAGGCAAAAGAGTGAGTGAGCAGATTTTTGCCAAGGCTGAAAGCTTGCCTTGATTGTTTGAAAAGGCTGAAGAGGAAGGCGGGATAATTACACCATCCCTGTCTTACAGATTGTTGATATGGGTCATCTAGTCTTTCTGTTCTGTAAGGTTCACTGGCAGTGTTTGAGGTGACATGTAACACAGACAAGGAATTGCCGTTAATAGATTCTCCTTCTACCTCACTTGCTGCCCTTCTTTGGCACTCTGCATGTAATACACACCTGGTTTTAACTTCACTGAGCTATCACAGACCATATAGGGGTTTTTAACATAATTTGCTAGGCTGTCCTTCACAGGGAAGTACCTTTTGACTATGCAGGCCCTTAAGGAAAACAGTTGTCTAACAAGCATTGAGAGGGGGAGCCAGCTGGTCCTGGAGGATCATATTGGTCAAAGCTTGCTTCAAACACATTGGGGATCTGCTTACTGAGGGGCCACATTAACTCCTTCAGGGGAGCCCAAAGGCTTCACCCATAAAATCAGTAGATTTGCCACCTCTATCCTTAGTGCAGTCACCACAGAGAGACCACCAACCCCAGGATATCTACTGGGTAGGTGGACTCTGATGACATTTTCCTCAGAAGATGCAGCTAATCATAAACCACAGTTTGGTGTTTGGCTGCCTTTGGGTAGTAAGGCACACATTGGGCACTTCTGCCATGTAATACCATACTCTTCTGCACACCCACTAGGGACACACCCAGCAAAAGTATTTCTGTGTATATTGCTATAGTCACACATAAGGGAAAGGCTGTTGACTAGAAGGGCAAAATTCTGTCAAGCCTGTGATGTGACTTCTTACCTGCAGAACTCTCTTGGTCAGGCCTGTTTTCTGGGCAAGCTGCTTGAGGTCCTTGGCATCTGGATTGTGGTTGATAGCAAAGTAGGACTTCATGGTACGGAGCTGGTGGTGTTTAAAGGAGGTACGCATGCGCTTTGTTTTCTGGGATGGGGGATAAGGCTGCTGCTCTCTGTCCAGGTGATCTGCCTCATTCTCATTACAACCTGTTGAATAAACAAAGTGGAAGAGGAGTTAGTGGCCGTGCATCATGTAGGATAAATTAATCAAGGCAAAAAAATCCTGGGGAAGGGAAGGGAAGGGAAGGGAAGGGAAGGGAAGGGAAGGGAAGGGAAGGGAAGGGAAGGGAAGGGAAGGG